>CAUYPK010052813.1:0-71789 GCA_963574355.1 Loris lydekkerianus | reverse complement strand
AAAAAAAAAAAAAAAAAAATAGCTGGGCATTGTGGCGGGCGCCTATAGTCCCAGCTGCTCAGGAGGCTGAGGCAAGAGAATTGCCTAAGCCCAGGAGCTGGAGGTTGCTGTGAGCTGTGATGCCACAGCACTCTACTGAGGTTGACAGAGTAAGACTCTCTCTCAAAAAAAAAAAAAAGGCAGTCATTCAGACAGAGGCCATTGGAGAATTGAGAGGAGTTAAGGATGCTCAAAGCTATCCAGAAAAAAATATCATGGAAAGTGCTTTAGTCTGGCGTTTCCTGATACAGGCCCTGAAATCTGACTACTTTGGTTCGACTTCCAGCTTCGCCATGTGGCCTTGGACAAGTAATTTATCCCTTCTCTTGTGCCATTTACTAAATGAGAATAATGATAGTGTGTGATTGTAAAGATTAAATGAAATTAGGTCTTTGGCACAGTGCCTGGCACTCAGCAAATACTCAAAAAATAGTGTCTTATTCGTTAAAAATGAATTCTTTGGCTCGGCGCCTGTGGCTCAAGCGGCTAAGGCACCAGCCACATATACCTGAGCTGGCAGGTTCAAATCCAGCCTGGGCCCGCCAAACAACAATGACGGCTGCAACCAAAAAAAAAAAAAAAAAAAAAAAAAAAAAAGCTGGGCGCTTATGGTGGGCGCCTGTAGTCCCAGCTACTTGGGAGGCAGAGGCAGGAGAATCGCTTGAGCCCAGGAGTTGGAGGTTGCTGTGAGCTATGATGCCACAGAACTCTACTCAGGGTGACAGCTTGAGGCTTTGTCTCAAAAAAAAAAAACTGAGGTCTCTAAAAATGAATTCTTTAAAAATTGTTTGCATCCTCACAATCAGAAACTTTAATACTATTAAGTATTTATCATGTCATCATTTTGCTTTGGTAATTATTCCACACAAAATGTGGCTTTAAGGATGACACCTTTAAGGATGGCGCCCTTGTAAGTGCTTACTGGACATACAGTTTATCTAGTATTGCAATGACAAGCCACCTCTACCTACAGCGTCACACAGAACCTTTCAAAGATAAACTCTTGGCATTGTTCATTGCATTATAGGTGTGTCTGCTTGTTGAATTTAGTATACCAATGCTTAATATTTTAGAATGTATATTCCTTCAACGATTCCCCAAGGGTATTAGAAATGTTATGTCCCACCATATAGGATCTGTATCTTATACAAATAGAGGTTTATTTACTTTATATGTAAAAGAAGTCTGAAGGTAGCAGTCCAACCTAGTAAAGTGTTCCATGTATCAGTGACCCAAGATCCTTCACTCATTTTGGCTTTCTTCTCAAGGTCACCTGCTGGCCTTAAATGGCTGCTGGGGCTCCAGACATTACATTTGCATTCCATGCAGGAAAAAAAAATCAAAGGCCAAAAGCCCCACTCCCTCTCTCTGAAGGGCCTCTCAGAAGTATATTCAACCTTCTATTTATACCTCATTGGCCAACATCTGGTCACCTGCCCATAACTAGCTGCAAGACAGATTAGGAAAAGTTCTTTCTAGCTGTGAGCTGTTTACTCCCAAATAAATTAAGAATGCACACACACACACACAGAGGGGGAAACAGACAGTGTGTTTTGAGACGGTCAGCTGACAGTCTCTGCCACACCAGGTCTTCAAAATGTAAAGGCCGACATTACAGCTGGTTTGCAGAAGGTTGACAGACTATATCTACATTTAGCATGACATGGAAGGGGTTGAAACCTTTGGTCCAGGGGCAGGAAGACTGAAGAGCAACCATCTTCCCAGCATCCTGGTGTTATCTCCAAACCAAATGGAAGAAGAAAACTCAGACGGAAGGAAGAGGTGAGGGATTGAGGCAGACAGGTCTGTTTCTCTTGCCCAGAAATACACATTTGCATTTACATATGTAATTTTACATTTGGAACAGCTGAAGAGTTCACTGTCATTGACAACTTTCTTAAGTTTTGAAGATTGTGTTTTGGTGAATAACTGCTCCAAAAGGCTAACAGATGGCCAAGAATTCCAAGTGTTTTTTTAAAAACAATCTTGGCCCCTTTCACCTTTACCGTAGTATCTGGACTCCCCCAAAAGCATTAGAGGAAAAGTGAATCTTTTGCTTGCAGTTCCAGACTTCAGCCTTGTCCATCAGGTTGTCTGGCAACTCCTGAGCACCCTGATGTGTGATGTCTGCTCTCTGTAGCTGCTGCCAACATCTATCAGAAAGATGATGCTGAAAACAGTGACCCTTTTCAAACATTCTGGACAATTTGAAAGCACAGATGAATTCTGACTATAGGGCATGAGCTGTAATTAGGTACAGACATCACAGTTGTCCCCAATCCTTAGACAACTGCACCGTGTGGATATTTGTCAGGTTAAATCTTGATTTTGGTTTAAGATTATTTTATTTATATATTACATATAGCTTTCTTGCACTAAGAAATTACATTCGACTTTTTGTTGGGAGAAATTAAACTGTCATATAAAGATGGAATTAAATGTTTTTCCCGGTTGCCAAGACAGATAGTAGCAAACCGTTATGATGGCGATCAGATGCCCCAAAGAACGAAGAGACTTGCAGGTGTCATGCGTAGCACCTGGCCATTTGTCATTTCCCTCTTTCTGCCCCACTGTGTCTCTCGGATTTACTTTCTACCTCTCCCATCGGTACCTCCAAGCAGGAGGCTCTGGGAAGAATGAATGAGACTCCACATGCGAGTACACAGCACAGATCTCCCGACCTCCCCAGTTGGGTCACCTGTGTGCAGCCACGCAGCTGATGGAGCACGGTCACTACTGTGATACCAGATGCAGCCTCCAGCCTTGGACTTTCTTCTTCATCAGGGACGCTCCTATTTGCAGACGACTTTATGACAAAAACGTAGTCTTGCTTTCTAGATTAACCTCATTCATTTCAAAATCCTCTATTTTGGTAGTTGGTAACAAACACGGATAAGCTGGCATTTGCTTTTCCTGTTAACTTACAGAAAAGTAAGGAGCTCATTTATTTATTTAACAAATGTAGTTCTTATGTATCCGGTTATAGCAAACATAACTAACTTCTGAAGCACCCCCGGTCACTTTAAGGTATGACATTTCATGCAAGCCAGTACACTGACTACAGATGATTTTTTTTTTTTTTTTTTTTTCCACAGCTCACAACAACCTCAAACTCTTTGGGCTTAATTGATTCTCTTGCCTCAGCCTCCCAAGTAGCTGGGACTACAGGCACCTGCCACAACGCCCAGCTATTTTTTTGCCATAGTTGTCATTGTTGTTTAGCAGACCTGGGCCAGGTTCAAACCCACCAGTCCCAGTGTACGTGGCCGGTGCTCTAACCACTGAGAATGGGTGCCAAGCCTACAGATGATTTTTGCATGCACATTAAAGTAAGTCACTGAAGGCCATGGCTCACACCTGCACTCTAGGAGGCTGAGGTGGGCAGATCACTTGAGCTCACCAGTTCAAGACCAGACTGAAAATAGTTGGGCATTTTAATAGTCCCAGCTACTCGGTGGCTGAGGCAAAATGATCACTTGAGCCCAAGAGTTTGAGTTTGCTCTTAAGTTACAATGAGATTTTCATGACATCAGTCATAAGCCAGGTGACAAACCAGTAAGGACTATTACAGTTGTTTTTCTTAACACAAATTTTTTTTTTTATGAGGTAGAGTGCCGTGGCATCACAGCTCACAGCAACCTCAAACTCTTGGACTTAAGAGGTCCTCTTGCCTCAGCCTTCCAAGTAGCTGGGACTATAGTATTACAGTTTTTAAATTAAAAGTTCATAGGGGAAAAGAAGGTAATGAGAGAAAAAATTCTGCAAAGTTATAGTTTTTGGTATTTTTATAGGTACAAATATGGCTTTTCTTATTTATTTATTTATTTTTGAGACAGAGTCTCAGTCACCTTAGGTAGGGTGCTGTGACATCATAGCTCACAGCAACCTCAAACACTTGGGCTCAAGAGATCCTCTTGCTTCAGCCTCCCCAGTAGCTGGGACTACAGGTGCCCGCCACAACACCTGGCTAGTATTTTTGTTTTGTTTTGTTTTTTCTAGTTTTTAGTGAAACGGAGTCTCACTTTGCTCTGGCTGGTCTCGAACTCTAAGCTCAGGTATTCCACCTCTCTAGGCCTCCAAGTGCTAGGATTACAGGCATGAGCCACTCTCCCCCACCCACCCCAGGCAGGCATAACTTTTTAAAAACAGCCCTCTGTGAAGCACCAGGCACAGCCAGGCACGGCCTGAGTCCGGCAGGTGCATCCTCTCATTTAAATCTGTCAGGATCAGGGGAGTTGTAGGAAGATGGAGGAGTGGAGACCCCCAAAGCTGATGACAGTCACACAACAGTCACACACAGGGCCAGAATCTCAACTGAACCGAGATTGAACAAGAAGCTGTGCTTTTACAGACTGTATAATAAAACCTCTCTGTGGTGACACCCACATTGCCATTAGACAAAACCTCGGGCTGAATCAAAATGTGAGCTGTCCCTCCAGACTCAAAGTTTCTAAGAAAAGAAAGCCTTAGGTTTCTACTCTGTTAGGGAACAGAGCAAGTAGCAATAAATTGAATTCTAAGATTCAGAAGGATTCTGGGAGCCTGAGATGAGTGGATCACCTGAGCTCACAAGTTCGAGACCAGCTTAAGGCAGAGCGAGATCCCGTCTTAAAAATAGCCCGGTGTTGTGGCGGGCTCCTGTAGTCCCAGCTACTCTGGAAGCTGAGGCAATGGGATCACTTGAGCCCAAGAGTTTGAGGTTGCTGTGATCTATGCCATCACAGGACTCTACAAAGTGAGACTCTATCAAAAAAAGAAAATCAAAAAGGTAAGGAAACTTTAAAACAAGGTTGTAGAAATACGAGCATCCTCACCTGTACACACAAAATTATACGTATTGTCAATCAGGGATAAAAGTATTTTTTCTGGTTCTGCATAAGATTTTATTTTATTTTGTTTTTATTTCAGATTAATACGAGGACACTGTATTTTATGTAAATGTGACACTGTTTTTATTCCTAAAGTGAAGTTCAAGTTGTAGTTGAGCCCTTCACCCAGGGGGCGTGCTGAGCACCCTCATGTTGTACACATTAGGTCAGATCCCGCTAATCACTCTCCCTCCTCTCCCCCACTCTTCCTCCTGTTCCCTCCCCCTAGCTAGACTACACGTAACATTGTCTGCAGAAGATTTTAATAAAAAATAGAAAAGTTAGTCCAGGCCTTATCTGTAAAGTCTCTGAGACTGTCTACTATCAGGGCTGGTCTTACAACAATCCCAGGACCATGAATTTCCTCTCCCCTCAAAGCACAGAGGCGGATTGGGGGGGAGGGGGGGGGAGTGAGCCAATACACGTCCATTCATGAAGAGCCACGGGCAATATTCAGTTTCATGTTCTATAAAGCCCAGGTGATGTCCGTACCTCCCTCTGCCTGAATTAGACTTAAACGATAGACGAAATACTTAGTACACACCCAGCATGGGGCAAACAACAAATGTTACAGGTGATTTTATTACCCACTGACCGCTTACATGCGTAACACTCGACACCTGATTTAATAACTAAATCTTAGATGCCACCCACCGAAGCTTTCTAAGCCGCTTCTGATCATATTAATTTCTAAACTGGGTAAATGCTTTTCTGCCTACATCACTAATAATCATCTAAAGGCCAAAATGCATCTTAGGGGAACTTAAATTTTAGCATACGTATTTCATTGTCATTATTTTCATCATTTAACAGTTACAGGATACACAGAAGTTTATGCTTACTTAGTATTCCAAGTCACATCAGGTTTGAAGTGAATATTTATGGCATTAAAACTGGTCATTTCTTTATCCTTCCTTGCACTGAAGAAGTTTTTATAAAATAAAATGCATTTTCAGTGGCTCATCCTTTTAATCCCAACACTTTGGGAGGCCGAGGAGGGTGAAGTGCTTGAGATGAGGAGTTGGAGACCGACTTGGGTAACATAGGAAAACCCTGTTTCTACAAAAACTAAAACAATTAACCAGGAGTGGTGACATGAGACTATAGTCTCAGCTACTGCAGAGGCTGAAACAGGAGGATCACTAGAGCCAAGAGTTCAAGGATCCAGTGAGCACTGATTGTACCACTGCACTCTAGCCTGGGTGGCAGAGCAGACTTAGTCTAAAATAAGATTAAAATATAAAATAAAATAATATAATAAAATATAAAATAAATAAAAGCATAATGTGAGACAGAAACCGTGGGAGATTTGAGACCATTGGGCGGTTATTCTAGAGGGGTTGTGTTTAGTATTGCTTTTTATTTAGTATGGTTTGGGGGTATGAATTTGGTTTGCTTTGGTCAACACTAAAATACTTATCCACAATAAGGAAACCTGTAAATTTTGGCAATTTGGCTGCAGTGCTATGATTCCAAGAACACTTTGTCTGTGATTTCTCTGCTAAATTAACTTGGAAATGAAAATAAACTGAGTTCTTTTTAAACCCACTGAGATGCCTATATGGCATGCACCCCTTGTCATAGAAGTGAGATGATAAAATTTCAGCCTAAATAAACAGAGAACATGCCCCTTATCTTATAGATTGTGGTCCATCCAACATCAGAGCATCATTCTCTCAAGTAAGGTATTTGACCTGGAGACAAGAATTACATCTTCTACCTGACACTTGCATATTAAGCAAAGTAGCTATGGTGGAAACATCAAGAACTGACTCTCAAATGGCCAAATTTCCCTCCCCTAAAGGGGGTCAGAATGCCACAGCTCTGAGGCCAAGGGACTGTTCTCTTTAGTCTCAGAGATACCGAGGGAGCACATAACGCGTTTGACCTCATATGACCTGCACAACCACCTTACAGGCACGTATTATCTTCACTGCATAGTTAGAAGACTGAGATCCAAAGAGTTTAAGATCACAGATGGCCAGAGGCCTCTGAATGCCAAGTCCATGTTCTTATTGGGAGCCCAAGTTAGTCTAGCAAGGAGAAGCAGTGGCAGGAGGTTGTCTCCAGGCAGTAAGGGGAGAGGGTTTGAAGGAACATCTCAGAACAAAAAGTGCACTGGGCCAAGCCTCCCAGCCACAGATCAAGGCAGCTCTGGACAGACTAAGCTGCAGGGCCGATTGCGTGGGCTTCACCAGCCTTGTGGCTCTACAACTCGTCATATTTGCTTTTCTGTAAATAACTGCATTAGTCATGGGTCCTTTTTGTTTGTTTGGTTGGTTGTCTGTAAGCGACGGAAACCCAAACTAGGTAAGACAAAAGAGGAATTTCCTTGAAATGTTCATGAAACTCAAAAGGGGAGCAGGGCCTCAGGGACCAGTGAATCTAGGGCTCAAAGCAATCGGCACTGCCTCTCCTCCCTCCACGTGTCACCTTTATTTCCTCATACCAGCGACCTCTACACGCTGGGAAACGTGGCCTCCTCCATCCCCTGAGCCCACAGCTTTAGCAACCAGACGAATAAGCCACTTTCCCTAGTTGCAGTTTACAAACCTGCCAGGGAGAGGCGCCATTAGGCCAGGCTGCACGTGGCCGTGTTCTCACCCCAGCTGTGCTGCTGTGGTCAGGAAGGTTTCCAGGGAAGGCTAGGAGTTCCCCAGAACTGGGAGGGGGCGCCACTCCCAGAAAGGAGAGGGGCTGATCCACCACACACAGAGCCTGGATCTTTCTCCCACCCCCACCCCTGCCTCTTCCCTCTTTTGTTCTGTGATTCTCCCATGAAGTCTTGAACTCACAGCAAAGACAGTACTGGCTCAGCCCACCTCTTAGACAGTGCTGTATGTGTCGGGCCATTCCCAGGCCACTTTGATCAGCTATGGGGGGACAGACGCACACAGACCCTCTACCAAGTTACCAAACATGCCACGTACAACGGAAGCACCCTCAGAAGGGGGGACGTGGAGCCTGGGGCAGGCGCTGTGACCTTGCATGCATTCTCTAATCCTTCAACCCCCTGTGAGACAGGTCATGTTACAGATGAGGATGCAGAGGCTCAGAAAGACAAGGCAGCCATGCAACATTGCTCAGGCCTGTAATCACAGGACTTTGGGAGGCTAGAGTGGGAGGATGGTTTGAGGTCAGGAATTCGAGATAAGCCTGAGGAACATAGCAAGATCCCATCTCTACAAAATAAAAAAAGAAAGCTGAAGTGATTTTTCCAACATCACACAGTGGTGAGTAGCCGCCCTGGGGTTCAAATGCAACAGGTCAGGCTGCCTCCTTGTGACTGCATCCGGTAGTCACACCACTTCCGTGACGGGATGGATGCCTGGGGTTTCTCCCCAAACGGGACTCAATCAGCCTTACCAGCATCCAAGGTAACACCTTCAGGGACGCAAGAAACTGGAGCTTCTGATGAGAAAAACAGACAAGTCAGCAGGGACAGAAGATGGGTTGCAGAAAAAAATCCCAATTTTACTCTCATAAAATAGCTAATGATGTTTTTTCATTTGTAAAGTTGGGCTTTTGTTTTTTTATTCATTCAGCAAAAATCATTTGAGCGCTCTCAGTGCACCCAGGCGGGGTGAGGGGGAAGACAGCGTCGCCAACAAACGGCCCGAAGCGTCCTCGCTGCGGTTCCCGCGTTCGGCCAGCAGAGGGCGGAGTGCCGGCTCCAAGCGGCCGGACACCCTTGAACCGGGTGGCAGCGACGCCACCTGGGTAAACCGCAGAATGCGAGACAAAGACGTCCAGCTGTCCTTGCAGGTGTTGGGAGCTAAGAGGAAATATCCTGGAAGTGGAGGGAAGTGGGAGGAGGATCTGAGAACGGTCCTGCTATATAGTCCTGGGAAGAGGAGAGAAAAAACAAGGGACTTTTTGGGTACAATCAACATGTCCCACCCTGACAAAACAGTCAGAGGGTCCAAGAATTCGCAGGTTGGACCATGGTTGCAAAACACAGTCGCCTTTGGCCGTGCTGTGAGCCTTCAGCCAGAACCACTAAACGGTGCGATTCTGCTGTCCCCCGTGAACTGGATGGATGGAAGGGCTCCCCACAGACGGGGTGGAGGAAGGCAGGTGTCAAGACAGATTTGGAAAGGAACTGCTGGCGCATTCAAGGCCATGGGCAGTCTCCCAGGAAGAAAGGAGGAGGAAGATAAAAACAAGTCCCAGGGACAGTCGTCTCCCCACGCCAATCCACCTGGAGCTTCCAGGGCTGGGAGATGGCTGAACCACGTTCAGGCTGGAACCGCCAGGCTGGCGTCTGTCTCCGGTGGAAGAGAATGGCCCCGGGGGCCACAGTCCCAGCTGCGCCCTCCTCCCCTGACTGGCGGGAAAGAGACGAAAGCGGAACAGTGCCTCATTCTGCAAGACGCTGCTGCTAGCAGGGACATCAGAAAGCCTGATAAATCAGAAACAAGGCCTGTGACCCCAAGTGACCCCTTTCAAGTATAAATGGGAATTGGGGGAATTTCTAAGGTCCTCCCTGGTGCATATATTTCGGGCGTTTGCTTTCCCTGGGCCAAAAATTACCAAGTCAGCTTCACCACGTCCTCAGCATACTGTTATTGATCATCTTGCTTTCAAGGAAACACACACACACAAATTCAGTCACTGTCCAATGAGGCCCCACAAACAGCCCCGTTTGCTGTATATATATTTTAAATTTTTTCACCAGAATGTGAAGGTGAGATGGAATACAGAGGGTGACAAGTGACTCTGTGTTACAAATGAATCATAACCACACATGAAAGGGGGTTCACAACATAAGAGCTGCCTTGAGGAGCTCTGGGAAACAGCTGGGCCCAGATACTGTGAGGCCAAACCCACAGAACTGGACCCACACTGTACTCCAGGTGGTGAGTTTCTCACTGGGGTGTATTTGGAAACTACTTAATATGTACACTAGGGTTGAACTATTATGTAAAAGTGTTAGATAGGAGGAGCTGGGTTTTCTCACTACAGGAGAATAAAGTCACATATAAAAAAGGCAGGAAGATAGTCCCAGCTATGTGAGAGGCTGAGGCAAGAGAATCGCCTAAGCCCAAAAGCTGGAGGTTGTTGTGAGCTGGGATGCCACGGCACTCTACCAAGGGCCACAAAGTAAGACTCTGTCTCAAAAAAAAAAAAAGAAAGAAAAAGAAAAAGAAGGCAGGAAGATAAGAGCAAGTCCTCTGGGACAAGGTGGGAGTCAGGGGTATCAGTACAGGTGTGTTCTTTTGTTTTACAGATAATGGATGCAGAAATATATAAAGATTGTGGGGGGGCTAGAAGCTGTGACACCCCAACCTCAATGAGCACCTAATGCCCTGACCTTTATTTCTTTCTTTCTTTATTTATTTTTGGAGACAGAGTCTCACTATGTCACCTTCCATAGAGTACCCTGGCATCTCAGCTCACAGCAACCTCAAACTGTTAGGCTTAAGCAAGTCTCTTGCCTCAATCTCCCAAGGAGCTGGGACTACAGGCACTCTCCACAACACCCAGCTATTTTTGTTGTTGTTGTTTCAACATTTGTTTTGTTGTTGTTGAAGTTGTCATTGTTGTTTAGCAGGCCCCGGCTGGGTTCGAACCCACCACCCTCAGTGTATGTGGCCGGCACCCTGACCATTAAGCTACAGCTCCAAGTCCACCTGGTCTTTATTTCTAAACATCATTCTCCAATCAAAGAAACCAGGGCTCCTTGGATGAGTGGTTGATTCCAGGATGAAGTGTGGAAAATACAAGATGAGAAGAGCCTGGAGAATCTTGTGGTGTAAGAAAGCAGTAAAGGGCTTTTTAAAAAGAGAGCGAGGCCGGGCGCGGTGGCTCTCACCTGCGATCCCAGCACTCTGGGCAGCAGAGGCAGGTGGATCCCTTGAGGTCAGGAGTTGGAGACCAGCCTGAGCAGGAGTGAGACCCATCTCTACTAAAAATAAAAAAGTTAGCTGGCATGGTGGTACACAACTGTAGTCCAGCTACTAGGAAGGCTGAGGCAGGAGGATCACCTGAGCCCAAGAGATTTAGGTTGTTGTGAGCTAGGCTGTTGCCATGGTGCTCTAGACTGGGCAAAAGAGTGAGACTGCTGAAGAGGGAGAGAGAGAAGAGTGGAGAGAGTTAACAGGAGGGGAGGGAAGGATCCACAGCAAGGACCCAGGCAGGACCCTGGAAGAGCTCTGCCATAGTAATAACCACCGAAGATCTACCAACAGATGATGTAGGGATCAAATTGTGCCCCAAAGACATGTTGGTGTTACTCCTAACTCCCAGGACTGTGGATGTGACCTTAACTGGAAAGAGGGTCTTTGCCATTTGCAATCAAATTAAGATAAGGTCATACTGGACTAAGGTGGATCCTAAGTCCAGCATCCTCATGAGGAAAGGACAGAAACAGTCATACAGGCAGGAAGGCCACGTGGAGACGGATGCAGGTGTTGGGGCAAAGCAGCTACAAACCAAGGAATGCCAAGAACCGCCAGCAGCTCCCAGAAGCTCAGGGGAGGAATGGAACAGATCTCCCTCAGAAATATCAGAATGAATCAAGGCTGCAGGAACCCCGATTACGGACTGTAATCGCAAAGAACAAATTTCTGTTCTAGGCCACCCAGTTTTAGGTAATTTGTTATGGGAACCCTAGGAAACTAACGCAGATGATAAAATTACTGGATAAAAGTTTAAACAGAAATATGATACTTGGGGATTTGATTAATCTCAAAGTAACTTCCCTCAAATATCTATAATACAAGTGACTTTGTATCTATAATACAGTGACTTTGTCAAAGCAAAACCTGTGGGCACCAACTTCACCAGTGATAGGAAGTTTACATAACTGGTAACACACATTGTCGGGTCCCCCTCATCCTTTCCCTGATATAAAGTCTCCATCTAATCATAAGAAACAGCTGGCAAACACAAGGTGAAAGGCATTCTATGAAAGAATTGACCAGTGTCAATTCTTTATAAAGTGTCAGGGTCAGGTACACTGCTCACACCTGTGAGCCACTTGGGAGGCTGAGGCAGGTGGATTGCCTGAGCCAGAGTAAGACCTCATCTCTAAAAAAGCCAGGCATTGTGGCGGGCACCTGTATTCCCAGCTACTTGAGGCTAAGGCAAGAGGATCTCTTGAGCCCAGGAGTTTGAGGTTGCTGTGAGCTATGACACCATAGCACTCAACGGAGGGCAACAAAGTGAGACTATCTCCAAAAAAAAAGAAAAAAGAAAGAAAGAAAGAAAAGAAAAAGACCCCATTTCTACAAAAAATAGAAAAATTAGCTGGGTGAGAGGTCATGTGCTTGTACAGTCCCAACTACACAGGAGGCTAAGGGATCATTCGAGTTCAGGAGTTGGAGTTTGGGCACCTCTAGCTCAGTGGGTAGGGTGCCAGCCACATACACCAAGGCTGGCGGGTTCAAACCCGGCCTGGGCCAGCTAAAACAACAATGACAACTGCAACAAAAAAATAGCTGGGTGTTGTGGCGGGCGCCTATAGTCCCAACTACTTAATCATTTGAGCCCAAGAGTTTGAAGTTGCTGTGAGCTGTGATGCAATGGCACTCTACCCAGGGTGACAGCTTAAGACTCTGTCTCAAAAAAGAAGAAAAAAAAGGAGTTGGAGTTTGCCATAAATTAAAAGATTAAGAAGTGTCAAAACCATGAAACACAAGAAAATACTAAGGGGTAATTACCACAGCTCAGAGACTAGATCCAGCAAAAAACAAAAAGGGAGATCCTAGACCAGCAAAGG
The DNA here is from genome assembly GCA_963574355.1 of Loris lydekkerianus. Taxonomy (NCBI): domain Eukaryota; kingdom Metazoa; phylum Chordata; class Mammalia; order Primates; family Lorisidae; genus Loris; species Loris lydekkerianus. Next base: position 59,159 of record CAUYPK010052813.1, on the reverse strand, counting down.
GATATGAGTCGGACAATGGCAGAGACCCAGTTGCAGTTTAGTTCGTGTTGTGCCCCTGTTAACTTTTCAGTTTGGGTCATTGTTCTATGATGATGTAAGACACCAACATAAGAGGAAATGGAGTGAAGGACACACAGAAGACCTAAACTGTCTCCAAATTAAAAAAATATTAACAGGCATACCTTGCTTATATTGCACTTTGCTTTACAAAGTAGTTTTGTAGATACTGCTGGTTTTTTACAAATTGAAGTTTTGTGGCAAACTTAATTAACAAATGCTGTGGGTGTTCTGACTGCTCTACCAACCAGCCGTTTCCCTACATTGCTCCCTCTTCTCGGGCCTATTCCCTGAACAATATTTAGATTAGGCCAATTAATAACCCTACAGTTGTCTCTAATGAAAGAGTCACATGTTTCTCTCTTTACGTCAAACTCTAGAAATAAGCTTGGTGAGGAAGGCTTGAGGGAAGCTAAGAGAGACTGGAAGCTGAGCCTCCCACGCCAGTTTGCCGAGCTGTGAATGCAATGTAAAAAAAGTTCTGGGAGGAAATTAAAAGGGCTACTCCAGTGAACCCATGAATGCTAAGAAAGTAAACAGACTTATTAGAAAAAGTTTTAGCGGTTTAGATAGAAGATCAAACTAGCTACAACATTCCCTTAAACCAAAGCCTAATTAATACAGAGCAAGTTTGATACTATCTTCAATCCTATGAAAGCAGAGAGGTGAGGAAGCTGCAGGAGAAAAGTTAGAAGCTAGCAGAGGTTGATTCATGAGGCTTAAAAAAAGCCAACTCTGTAACAGAAATGCACAAAGTGGAGCAACGGTGCTGATGAAGAAGCTGCAGCAAGTTATCCAGAAGATCTAGCCAAGATCATTAATGGAGGTGGCTGCACTAAACAACAGATGTTCCGGTTTACAAAATAAACAGCCTTCTGTCGGAAAAACGTGACATCTAGGACTTTCAGAGCTGGAGCGAAGTCAACACGTGGCTTAAACGCTTCTAAGGACAGGCTGACTTTACTGTTAGGGGATAAAGCATCTGGTGACTTTAAGTTAAAGCCAGTGCTCATTTACCATTCTGAAAATGGTGGGGACCACAGGACAATTCGGCTAATTCTATCCTGTCTGCACTCTACATGTGAAACTACAAAGCCTAAATGATAGCACATGTCATTATATAATAGCATGGTGCACTGAACATTTTAAGCCCACTGTTGAGATCTACTGCTCAGGAATTTAAAAAAAAAAAAAAAATTCCTTTCAAAACGTTACTGCTCTAGACTAATAACGCACCTGGTCACCCAAGAGCTCTGACGTGGTGAATGTCGTTTTCGTGCCTGCCGACAGTCTGTAGCCCACAGTTCAAAGAGTAATTTTGACTTTCAAGTCTTCTTATTTTAGAAATACATTTTGTACACAGTGATCCCTCTGATGAGCCTCAGCAAAGTAATCTGGTAAACCTTCTGGAAGAATTCACCATTCACGCCATTAAGAACATTCGTGATTCATGGGAGGAGATCAAAACACCAACATTAGCTGGGCTGATTCCAACCCTCACTGGATGACTTTGAGGACTTCAACACTTCAGGGGAGGAAGCAGAACCAGCAAGAAAACTATACGTAGAGCCTGAAGATGTGACTGAATTGCTACCTTTTCATGATCAAATTGGACCAGAGGAGTTGCTTATTACGAATGAGCAAAGAAACGTGGTCATTCCATCTTGAGATGGAATTTGCTCCTGGGGAAGATGCTGTGAACATTGCTGAAAGAACAACAAAATATTTGGAATATTACACAGGGATTGAAAAGACTAATTTTGAAAGACGTTTTACTGTGGGTGAAATGCTACCAAACAGCAGCAAAATGCTACAAAGAGGCTTTTCACGACAGAAAAAGTCAATGTGGCAAACTTGGTTATTGTCTTATTTTAAGAAATTACAGCCACCGGGACCTTCAGCAACCACCACTTGGATCACTCAGCACCCACGGCCATTGCTGCCGTGCAAATGATTTCACCTTGCTGAAGGCTCAAATGACTATTAGTATTTTTTAGCAATAAAGTGATACATACTTTTGGCCGGGTGTGGTGGCTCACACCTGTAATCCCAGCACTCTGGGAGGCCGAGGCAGGTGGATTGCCTGAGCTCACAGGTTCAAGACCACCCTGAGCCAGAGTGAGACCCTCATCTCTAAAAGTGGCCAGGCATTGTGGTGGGCACCTGTAGTCCCAGCTACTTAGGAGGCTGAGGCAAGAGAATCGCTTCAGCCCAGGAGTTTGAGGTTGCTGTGAGCTGTGATGCCACAGCACTCAACCAAGGGCAACAAAATGAGACTCTGCTCAAAAAAATTATTATAATACATACTTTTTAAATTAAATAATACTATTTCATTTTAAAAGACTACATAGTGTAAACATAACTTTTATGTTTGGGATAAAAGATTGGGAAACCAAAAAATTCATGCGACTGGCTTTACTGTGATACTTGCTTTATTGCACTAGTCTGGAACTGAACCCGTAATATCTTCAAGGCAGGCCTGTGTTGGAGGGGAAGGCTAGCACAGGAGGGAAAATCCAATGAGAAACCTCTGCCAAACGATCACTTAGTACTTCAAGATGTAAGAATCCCAGAACATGAGGGCGGGTGGGGCTGTGGCGCTGTGGCTCAATGAGTAAGGCACCAGCCTCATATACAGAGGGTGGTGGGTTCAAACCCGGCCCCAACCAAACTGCAATAAAAAAATAGCTGGGCATTGTGGGAGGTGCCAGTAGTCCCAGCTACTCAGGAAGCTGAGGCAAAAGAATCACTTAAGCCCAAGAGCTAGAGATTGCTGTGAGCTGTGATGCCACAGCACTCTACCAAGGGCGACAAAGTAAGACTCTGTCTCTAAAAAAAAAAAAAAGAATCCCAGCTCAATGGCAAGGTACAGTGGCCTGAAGGCAGGTAGATTGCCTGAGCTCACAGGTTCAAGACCAGTCTGAGTAAGAGTGAGACCCTTCCCCCTGCCCTGGGCATTGTGGCAGGTACCTGTAGTCCCAGCTACACTGTTGTGGGCTTGAGCCCAAGAGTTTGAGGTTGCTGTGAGCTGTGACGCCATGGCAATCTACCGAGGGCAACAAAATGAGACTCTGTCTAAAAAAAGAAAAAAGAAAAAGAAAAAAAAAAAAAAAAGAGAACAGCACCATAAAATTACACTCAATAAGTTATACTACTACATCATATGTTCAATGTACAAGGCACCAATGATTCGTTTATTCAAAACAACACACTGTTTAACGTTTTTATTTTTAACTCTGCTTTGGTAGTACAAAAGTCATAAAAGTACAAACCAGACAGTTAAAAATACATTTGACAGTCAAAATGGTGAAAAATTTCCTTTACAAATTTTTACATCAAGGTGGTAGCCAACTCATTTATGACACAGAAAACTGTCCATCATTAGTGTTTTACAGAAGTTTTATTGTGGATCCCAACCCTTATAAAGGAGGAGGAAAAACACAAGATATGTAAACATCAGTGGTTCTGGGAACACTTATAAATTCTCATCAGATAGTAAAATATAAACCAGTAAAAAGCTTATGCATTGAAAATATTGAATGCTTAACTTTTGGCATTTTTTTGGAAGCCAGCCAGACAAAAACTCCTCAAGTATTAAAAAATATTTAAAACGTACTCTTGGTATAAATACAATTTTAAATATTTTCGAGTATTCTCTTGTCTGTTGTATTGCTATAAAAAAAAGTGCTTGGATTTGAATAAAATTAAAAAATATTTAAAGCTGAGGAATATCTTACATTTTATCCCCTCACCATTTTGAGGGCATATTTCAAAAGCAAAAAATTATGCTTGTATGTTTTTAATTAAAACTAATGGTCTAAACTGCACATATATTATTTACATTAATAGACACCCCTAAAATTCCTATATGGCTATTTTCTGGACCTCGGTGAAATTGATTTCCACAGCAACTTCCCCTGTTCCATGGTGAACTTGAACGTATACACACACACCACGTATTAGTTGTCAGCAAAAACCTGCATGAAATTGAACTTATTAGTCATTTACAAGGTTAGAAATTTGTAGTTGGGTGCCAGAAACAGAATCAAATAAGCACAGTAAATAATTTGAAGTATATTTTGATCGAGGCAGGCCTTGGTCATTTCCCTATAACAGGACTTTGCCAGCTGTCACCCCAGACCTACCATAAATAATGTACTGCTATCTTTGCCTCTGGGTTTAAGTTAAAAAAAAACAGATGAGTTTTCCAGGCCTACAGGGAAAGTAGTCACTAAGAGTCTTTTAAATAATGAGCCAGGGAACAGGAAGTATACCAAGGAAAACACGCTGGAGGTAGGTGCGGCCCCTTCTTACCCCCAGAAGCAGGGTTCTTTTGTTTTGGCCTTGGGGTTGTCAAAACAAGAATTTTTTTTTGGTGACTTGATGCCATTTTCAATCAGTGGACTAAATAAGAATTGCTTAGCTCAAGTTGAAAAAAATAAATTCTCAATATTTTGTATGTGACCAAAGAATAGCACAGTGGCAGCTGGAGTTAATGTTGAGTTCTTGGTCAGTAATTCAAAGTCTAGCTTCTGGTCGCAACTGACTCCAAGATCTCATGGGGAATCAATTTCTCAGGGCTGGACTAGATTATTTCTGTGAAGCTTTGGCCACCGAAGATACATCTGTTATCTTTTGTAACAGCTAAACTGGATTTATGACGATCTTATTACAACCACTATCAAATGGGATGTAAGAACTGGAAAACAGAAACACACACAAACCCCCACCACACACACCATGAGCAGGTGCTCACACTGTACATGAGTATTCCACTGTACACGGAGATCTTAATGGAAAAACTGCAGCTGTGTATACCAAGGCCAGGGCAGGGGCGAGGGCAGTGGTAGCTGAGGATGGTTGGGAAGATAAAAAAAAAAAAAAAAGAGCTCTTTCCTTAAGGAATAAGGGAAATGGAGTAAGTTTTTCATCAGACATTTTAAACCAAAACTTGTTTCAAAGCAAACTGAATTCTATACCCAGCATAGCAATAATATTTCCCTCTGAGGTTTTCTCCACATGCCTGCTGATTCCATGATAGAAACCATATAAAACATGTAAAAATATTCCCTAGGCAACTTCATGTCTTGAAGGTTTTCAGTCTCTTAGAACTCTTCAAATAAAGTCGCTCCTGTAAGATAAAACAAAAAGAGTAGAGCTTTAACAAAAGGTAAACATCATATTGAATATTAATCTGCCCGAATAGCTTATTATTATTATTATTTTTTTTTTTTTTTGTAGACAGAGTCTTACTTTATTACCCTCGGTAGAGTGCCGTGGTGTCACAGCTCACAGCAACCTCCAATACCTGGACTTAGGCAATTCTCTTGTCTCAGCCTCCCAAGTAGCTGAGACTACAGGTGCCCGCCACAACACCCAGCTATTTTTTTGTTTTGTTTTGCAGTTTGGCCAGAGCTGGGTTCAAACCCACCACGCTCGGTATATGGAGCCAGTGCCCTACCCACTGAGCCACAGGTGCCGCCCCTGCCTGAAATATTTTAAAACACAGAGAATTCTAATCCATTCTTACACTGCCCCATCCCATCCCACCCCATAATATGTTTTTTTCCACAATTCAGTTTAAAGAAATTTAACTAAAATTAAAACTAAGCAAATTCCAAAAGGATCTGATTATCAAGGTTTGGCAAAGCAAAAAAAAAAAAAAAAAAAATAGAATTTGAGAACCACAGAAGAATGAGGATATTTGGGGGTTAAATGTTTGGGGGTTAACTCATGTGCCATATAGGCTGTCAAGTAATGAGCAAGAAGAGTGAACATTCTCCATCATTAGGAACCTCAGATGTCTCAGAGGTGTCTCTATGGACCACCCAGGACAGTCTACTAAGAATTTCAAATAAGAACACAGCAACAAAGCTTCATTCTTAGGACTTCACTGTGCCTGGAGGGTGCTGCATTATATTTTTAAGTCATAGTAATAATGGCCTTTGTCAATGTCTACATTCAAAAAACAAAGCCTCCAAAACTTGTAAAATAGCTCTCTACTTTCCAATATCTCATTAAACTGACAGCTCTGTACTCTTTTCTATTTTATTTTATTTATTTATTTATTTTTAAGACAGAGTCTCACTATGTCGCCCTCAGTATAGTAAGGTGGCGTCTTAGCTCACAGCAACCTCAAACTCTTGAGTTCAAGTTATCCTCTTGCCTCAGCCTCCCCAGTAGCTGGGACTACAGGCACCTGCCATATGCCCAGCTATTTGTACTGTTGTTGTAGTTGTCGTTGTTATTGGGCAGGCCCAGGCTGGGTTCCAACTCACCAGCCCTGGTGTATGTGGCTGGCGCTCTAGCAGCTGAGCTACAGGCACCGAGTCTTCTTTCCTGTTTTAAAGAGTGGGATAACTCAGAACAGGATGAAAATTCTAGAGCTGCCTGGGTATGCAGGTGAGCCTACACAAGGTTAAGGAACAAAATATTCTCCTATCTGTCAAAATTGTGTTTGCCTGTAAGGGCTAAACAAAACCAGAGATGAAAGTAGCTTGCAAAGATATGAAGAAATAGCACGAAGTTGGCAAAGATGTGTTCTAGAACATACTGTTTACTTACCTTACAGCTTATTCTTTGAGATATGTACTCTAATATTTATTTATTTATTTATTGTAGAGATGGGGTCTTGCTATTTGCCCAGGCTGGTCTTGAACTTCTGGCCTCAAGCAATCCTCCCACCTTGGCATCCCGAAGAGCTGATATTGCAGGTTTGAGCCACTGAGCTTAGCCTTCACTCAGAAATTATCCGTATTGCCCTTTTCTGTCATTCTGTCATCCATAATATTCATAGTGGTTATGAGAGGTGGGGGAGAGAGATTGATCTGAATGAGATGGTGGATTGGGTAAAGGATCCTTATTCCCTAAGCTAAAAAGGAAATGAAATATTGTCCACCTGAAACAGCACAGATCAAGTTTTTTTTCTTTTTGCAGTTTTTCTTTTTCTTTCTTTCTTTCTTCCTTTTTTTTTTTTTTTTTTTTTGCAGGGGCTGGGTTTGAACCCGCCACCTCCAATATATGGGGCCAGTGCCCTACTGCTTTGAGCCACAGGTGCCGCCCAGCACAGATCAAGTTTTTAGTTACAATGAAATATTCTCTGTACTGCAATGCCACAACCTATCACAGCTAAATTGTGGATTTTTTACTGTAAACCTGACCAAGTCAAGCCTGGAACTACTTTCGGATAGAAGTCAAATCAAATGAAACATTCTAGCAGAGAAAAAAGGTAAAAAGTCCAGAGGTGGAGAAATATTATATAAAAGTGGCACAAAAAGGGGAAAAAGTAAAAAGAATTTTTTGAGCAAAACTTTAAAAAAGGCCATTATCTAGAAAATAAGCACCATTTTTATGTCTCTTTTTTATGCAGCCCCTTAGAACGAGACATTTTTGCATCAAGGAAAGTAACAAAGTCAAGGGCAAGGAAGGTCAGGCCTGGAAAGGAACCTTTCACCATAGTAACAGTTTTCTTTCTACCCAGGAGGACTTGCCATTCTAAGTGTTTTGCACATACGTGACCGAATGTTTTAAGAGTAGGCAGTTAGGGAGGTGCCTTTGGCTCAACGGAATAGGGCACCACCCTATATACTGTAGGTGGCGGGTTCAAACCCAGCCCCGGCCAAAAACTGCAAAAAAAAAAAAAAAAGATTAGGCAGTCAGGACCACAGGTGAGGCTTAGGGAGAGGGGCCTGCAGCCAAAGGCCTGAATTCAAATTCTGACCAGCTACAGCTATTGAACTGTGGCTGTCTCTGTCATTCTCTTACAAGGTTTCTGGGATTGTATAATACATTCGATGATACGTGCACAATGCTTACTAAGCACCAAGCAGTCAGTACATCCCCATTCTGGTAATTACTACACCATCATCCAATTCTTTGCTCTAAACAATCACATTAGCATTCTTCAACAGCTGCCTTCTGCAGCTGATTTAAAACGGCGCTGTCTGAAATATCTTTGAAAGAGGAAGTGAAACACACACACACACACACACACACAGATGCCGCTTGAAGGCCTCACTGCTAATAGCAGAAACAAAGCCAAAAAGGAAAAGCTATTCTTTTAAAACTCTTGCATTGCTGGTCTCTCCTTACACATATACAGTTACCAGGAAGCAGCCTATTACTGATAGAGCAGCTATGAATTTCCAGGTAAATATCAGTCTTATCAGAAAGACGAGCCAGGGGGAAAGAAGATATCACACACCCCAGGCCGGGTAAATGTCCAACTGTGGCCTCATTTCTGGCAGTGAAACGAGGTACGTCAATAGTACATACTGTGGGGCGGCGCCTGTGGCTCAGAGGAGTAGGGGCCAGCCCCATATACCAGAGGTGGTGGGTTCAAACCCAGCCTGGGCAAAAAAAAAAAAAAAAAAAAAAAAAAAAAGTACAGACTGTGTTACAGTGCAGTTTCACACTGTTAAATTCCTTCTCATTTGATTTCACATCTGTAAATATATCCGTGTTGAAAAATACACACTTTCAAATATATTTCTTAACTATGGAGCACCAACAGAAACGTAAAAAGGTGCCTGTCACACTGTCCTAGAGCAACAGAAAGCACAAGTGGGCAGGCAGGAGTGTGTGGACGGCAGAGGAAGGACGCACTCGCCACTCATTATTCTCCATTGACATCACTAGGGGACCACACCACATTTAATAAGCCTGATCTCTCCCTTTGGGGAAAATGTGCTGATCCGATTATACCCACGTGAGTGCTCAAGCTGGAAAAAATTAAGCAAAACTTCCTTACATTGAAAACACATTTTAGGCCAGGCTCAGGGGCTCATGCCTGTAATCCTAGCACTATGGGAGGCTGAGGCAGGTGGATTGCCTGAGCTCATGAATTCGAGACCAGCCTGAGCCAGAAGGAGACCTCTTGTCTCTAAAAACAGCCGGGTGTTGGCACCTGTAGTCCAGCTACCTGGGAAGCTGAGGCAAGAGAATCACTTGAGCCTACGGTTCTCAACCTGTGGGTTACGACCCCTTTATAACAATGAAAATACATCCTGCATATCAGACATTTACATTATGATTCATAACAGTAGCAAAATTACAGTTATGAAGTAGCAAGGAAAATAATTTTATGGTTGGGCATCACCACAACATGAGGAGCTGTATTAAAGGGTCGCAGCATTAGGAGGCATTAGGAAGGTTGAGAACCACTTTAAGCCTTAAGTCCAGGAGTTTGAGGTTGCTGTGAGCTGTGACAACACAGCACTCTACCCAGGGTGATAGCTTGAGACTCTGTCTCCAAATAATAATAATAATAATAATAATTCACCCTATGCATAGTTCATATTTCAATTCTTTAAAGAATGATTCCATTTCAAACATGTGTAACACTCAGTACATTGATGATAGTAAAGGCACTGAACCATCAGGAAGCCCAAGTCCTGAGTCCACTATCAGCAGGATCTGAAACAACAAACGTCCCACACACACGAAGCCAGGGAACCAGGAGGCACAGGGGAGAAAAGGCTGCTGTAAAAACTAATTTCTGGTGTGGAGAATTCTCAAAGAACTAAACACAGACCTTCCATTTGATCCTGCATTTCCATTGCTAGGGATCTACCCAAAAGAAAAAAAAAGGCATTTACTACAAGGACATTTGCACTAGAATGTTTTCAGCAGCTCAATTCACAATTGCCAAGAGGGGGAATCAACCTAAGTGCCCATGAACCCATGAATGGATTAACAAACTTTGGTATATGTATACCATGGAATACTATTCAGCCGCCTGAGATGAGACTTTACATTTTTTTGTGTTTACCTATATGGAACTGAAACACATTCTTCTTAGTAAAGTATCACAAGAATGGAAAAAATGCATATCCAATGTACTCAACACTAGTATGAAAGCAATAGATAAACAACTATAAGCCCACAGGCAAGAAAACATAAGTATAGCTTGGAGGGGAGGGGCGTGAAGGGAGGGAGGGGGGTAGGGGGTAGGGTGACCGACGGGATCTGATCTAGTGTGCACACGTGAGGGTGTTCAGCACACCCCTTGGGTGAAAGGCTCAGATATAACTTGAACTTTATCTTAGAAATGCAAATAACGTAATCGAAACATTTGTACCCTCATATCGATCTAAAAAAAACCCTAAAAACAAAGAAGTAGCTTCTGCTGTGGAAGTCCCCTGAGAGCATGGCCTCCACTGCTGCCTAACAGGCTGCTGTGTTCCCACAGCCTTGCAAAGTGCCTCACACACAGTAGGGACTCAGTGCATGTGTTTTAAAGACGTAATTGTGGCTTGGCACCCATAGTACAGTGGAAATGGCACCAGTCACATCCATCGAGGTTGGTGGGTTCAAGCCCAGCCCAGGCCAGCTAAACAACAATGACAACTGCAACCAAAAAAATAGCCGGGCGTTGGGGCGGGTGCCTGTAGTCCCAGCTACTTGGGAGGCTGAGGCAAGAGAATCACTTAAGAAGAGTTTGAGGTTGCTGTGAGCTGTAATGCCACAGCACTCTACTGAGAGCGACATAGTGAGACTCTGTCTAAGAAAAAAAAAGGATGTAATTGTACCTGCATTGAACTGAGCTGGCAACCACAGCTCCTTTGAGGCCTGAAAGTCTACGACCTTAGTGTACCTGGAAGAGAATGAAGGGCTTACAGAGCTGGACTTGATCCAGGCAGAGCTTTAAAAGCCATCAGATGATCATCAGGTGATCCCATGGAGGCCAGAGGAGGCCACGCCAGGGTTGAAATAAATGATCACTGCTGCAAGTTACTGGGCCACATGACAAAAGGCTGGTCTGTCTTCCTGCCAGGGAAAGCAAAGTTCTCCTCCCACTTTTTCCCATCTAAGCCTGCTCACCGTCTAGCCCTGCAATTTGGGGAAAATCGGCCCCTCTGAGCCTGGTTTTTGATTTGTAAAATCAAAATATTATTACCCACAACTCCTGAAATTGCTTTGAAATTCCTGTCCCTCACTTGGCTTTTCTCTTTATCCAGCCAGTTCTACGTACCTACTCTTCCCACAGCAGGTCCTGGGTAGACATTAACCTCCCTTCACCTCTATACGTAATATGCCTTCAATAGGATCGGTCGGTTTTCCAGGTAGAAGCGAGGCAGGAATCAAACAAAGCACTGACTTTACCCCAGAGAAATGTGTTCAGCAACTGAAGGCCAAGCCAGGTGGCCTAACCCATGCCTGCTTCAAGTGCAGTATCTCTTTATAAATTTGTATTTCACTGCTCCTATGAGAACAGTGAATCAAATTAAAGGACTCCACTCAAATCTGACATCCTTTTGTTTTTTTAAGTACTTATTTCCCCTGGGGAGGAAGGAGGCATATAAGCTAGAGAGGAAAAAATAAACTAAGTAGTACTTACATTTCCCACCATCACTTGCTTTCTAGAGTTTTTTAAAAAAGAAAAGCAGGGGGCGGCACCTGTGGCTCAGTGGGTAGGGCACCGGCCCCATATACCGAGGGTGGCGGGTTCAAATCCGGCCCCGGCCAAACTGCAACAAAAAATAGCCAGGCATTGTGGCGGGCGCCTGTAGTCCCAGCTACTGGGGAGGCTGAGGCAAGAGAATCACCTAAGCCCAGGAGTTGGAGGTTGCTGTGACTCCATGGCACACTAACGAGGGCGATAAAGTGAGACTCTATCTCTAAAAAAAAAAAGTGAGACTCTATCTCTAAAAAAAAAAAAAAAAAAGAGAAAAAGAAAGAAAAGAAAAGCAATTCTGAAGATGGCAAATAAAGCAATAGCAATTCAGGGAGACTCCCGAGGAGCCCCCACTATACTCCCTGAGTCCAGAAAAAGGAGATGAGCTGCCTTTCCTCCTGGTCAGAGGAGGAAGTGAAGGCCGCTGAAGGTCAGGAAAGCCAGCTCGTGACTGGCCACTGATGTTCAAGAGGGAGTGTGTGCCGTGAAAGAGTCTTGCAAAAAGGAGATTTTTATCCCAAAAGCAGGGCGCCTGCACAGCAGTCGTGGGTAAGTGGAGAAAACCTCTCAGTTGACCCTACATCTTTATCTTTAAAATAAAAAGAGTTTAAGTCAGCAGAATGTTTCAATTGCCCTTGTTACTAATTTTGATTTCTCCCATAAGAGGGGAATGGTCATTTCTGAGGCCTTCTTAACACAAATAAGAAAATGACCCAAATTCCCGAGGGACTTGCCAGCTACTCTCTACTTTTGAGAGAGTCCAAAGCGGTAACGTTCTTGAGAAGTAATCAGGAATTCACAACGCCCAAAGTTGGTGCTTGAGAAACAGCCTAATATATAACCACCAAGAATAGCATGAAAATTATTTACAGTGAACATTTAGTAGATATTAACTCAGTGCCAAGGATTAGTTGAAGAACTACACACATATACCATGTTGTGTAAGTCCAGCAACAACCCCATTTTAAAGATTAAAAAACCGAGGCATGAAAGCATTAAGCCAGTTGCCTGAAATCATTGGTAGTTAAGGGATACAGGTAAAATTAAATGTGAAGAGTTTAAAATCAAGTTTGACCAGATGTCATGATTCATGCCTATAATCCTATTACTCTGGGAGGCCAAGATGGTACATTGTTTGATGGCAGGAGTTCAAGACTCCTCTGAGCAAAAAGAGCAAGACCTTCACTCTACAAAAAATTGAAAAATTAGCTGGGCATAGTGGTATGGGCTTACAGTCCCAGCTACTCCAGAGGCTGAGGCTGAGGCAGGAGGATCTCTTGATCCCAGAAGTTTAAGGTGCAGTGAGCTATGAGATAATACCACTGCACTCCAGCCTGGGCAACAGTTTGAGACCCAGTCTCAAATAAGTAAGTAAATAAATAAAACTAAGTTTTTACACTCAAAAATTAATTATTAAGGCTCAGCGCTTGTATATAGTACAGTGGTAATAGTGCCATCCACATACTCCGAAGCTGGCGGGTTCAAGCCCAGCTAAGGCCTGCTAAACAACAATGACAACTGCAACAGAAAATAGCTGGGTGTTGTGGCAAGTGCCTATAGTCCCAGCCACTTGGGAGGCTGAAGCAAGAGAATCATTTAAGCCCAAGAGTTTGAGGTTGCTGTGAGCTATGATGACACAGCACTCTACAGGGTGACAAAGTGAGATTCTGTCTCAAAAAAAACTCTCAAATTAATTATTAAAATAAAAGTTTTAAAATAAAAATAAAAAATAAACTAATAGTTACAATAGCAAAGCAATTTAAAACAAAAAGCTATGTCTAGTATTATGAATATTTGTTTTGATAAAAAAATTAACTATGAAACTACTTGAAAAAAAGCACAGGAAAAAGCTCTGTGAGATTGGTCTGGCTGGGCAATGTTTTTTTTGGATGTGACCCCAAAAGCACAGGCAACAGAGGTGAAAATATACAAGTGAGATTATATTTCAAACTAAAAAGTTTCTGCACAGCAAAGGAAGCAATCAAAAGAGTGAAGAGACAACCTACAGAATGGGAGAAAATAGGTGCAAACCATGTATTTTATAAGCGGTTAGAATCTAAAACACAAGGAGCTCTAACAACTTAATGGCGAGAAAACAAATGGCCCAATTTAAAAATAAGCCAAAAGGGGGAAGGAAAGGTTGGGGGAATTTTGGTCAAAGGACACAAAATTTTAGTTGGACTAAAGGAATATGTTCAAGAGATCTAGTGTACAACATGGTGACTGTTAACTATTATTTAAAAAGGTATACCTGTTATTACAGTTAATAACAATGTATTATATTCTTTAAAATTGCTAAAATCATAGATTTTAAATGTTTTTCACCACACAAAATAAGTATGGGAGATAATTAGCTCAATTTAGCCATTCCATAATGTATACATATTTCAAAATAGCATGCAATAAATACATACAATTTTTATTTGCCAATTTCATTAAAAATAAAAATATCTTAAATATGGCTATGTATACTTAGCCAGTATTTTCAACGAGATCTTATCATAAAATGGAAAAAAGAAGCACATCTTTCAGAAACATGCAATATACAATGCTTGGGACTGTACCATTTTTTAAAAACCACTGAGCAGTGACAATGAAGACAAGGCCGTGGCATTTGGAGGCTGAAAGCAATTCGATGTATTTAACTTTGAAGAACAAAAGCTTATTCTTCTAAGAAGAAATCAAAACACATTTTCTGTAGAAAAAAGAAACCATTTTGACTGCATTGCCAAAATAAATCAGGCAGAGGGCAAGTTAGAGCTAGCTACAAAAAAAGAAAAAACAAAAAAACAAAAAAACTCAGGCCACTGAGGCAGGCTGAAAAGAACATGGGGCAGATTTGGAGTTTTAAAGGGGAAAGGAGTGAGAGGCAGAGAACCTGTCCCAATCTTGATAATGTTCTATTTAGAATACCAGGTCTAGTTTCTCATAACCACTTGGGGGGGGAAGAGGGGGGGAGCTAAGCTGACCAATAATGATAGATACATATTTGCACTGAAATATTTTAATCATCCTACAGTAAAACTAACAATTGCAGCATTCTAGTTTAACTAAAAATCCAAATTTGAGCAAACACATTTTTCAGGAAAAAAATACAACTGCAAAGCCTATACTTGGTTGTATAAAAGACGCAAATACCCCTCCTCTACCGTATTAGTTGTATTATTCTAGCACGAATCTTCTGTTTCAGTCTAGTGCCAGAGATTTTAGTCCAGAAGGCAAAATTTCAGGATTTCTCTAGTCATGTTAAATGCCTCAAACGTACTCATTTTTGGAAATAAAAAAAAAAAAAAAAACTAGCAAGAAAAATTTTAATGAATATATATATTTAAACACCAATGAATATTCCCTTCCCTTCTTTTTCAGAGTCCATATTCCATTGGGGTAATCAAACACAGTGATCTCTCTGATCATGAGACCTGCCTGTCCTGGACCCAGCTGAATTAAGCCCATGACACCTGAAGCCAGGCTGCCTGCATTTGACTCTGAAATCCATCACATTCTTGCTGATAACTCCAAACAAGTTGGCTGAACTCTACGCTTAAGACCTTCACCTGCAAAACAGGGTACCACCTGGCACCTACCTATTGCTGTCATGAAAATTAAGTAAAACACGAGAGGTGCCTTTCAAAGCATGCCAGGTACAGAGTATTGGAAAAGCTGTAGGCAAGGTTGGGCTCAGTGGCTCACGCCTGTAATCCCAGCACTTGGGAGGCCGAGGCAGGTGGACTGCCTGAGCTCACAGATTCAAGACTGGCCTGAACCAGAGCAAGACCATGTCTCTAAAAAATAGCTGGGCATTGGGGTTGGTGTCTGTAGTCCCAGCTACTTGGGAGGCTGAGGCAAGAGGATCACTTGAACCCAAGACTTTGAGATTGCTGTGAGATAAGACACCATGGCACTCTACCAAGGGTGACAGAGTGAGACTCTGTCTCCAAAACAAACAAACAAACAAACAAAAAAACCTGTAGGCATATAATTAATTTACTCCATGGGTCATGGGCATTTATGATATTATTCTCTTTACTTTGAGTTTGTTTGAAAATTTCCATAATAAAAATTTTTATTTTTAGTTGCAAATTAATTAC
This sequence comes from Loris lydekkerianus, assembly GCA_963574355.1. NCBI lineage: Eukaryota > Metazoa > Chordata > Mammalia > Primates > Lorisidae > Loris > Loris lydekkerianus. The sequence continues at coordinate 43,619 of CAUYPK010052813.1, read as the reverse complement.
AGCAAGTTGGAGGCTTGAATGCACTCCCTTTCTAAGGCCAGTCATGTGCTCATTCCTGAATGAGACCACAGGACACAGATGACTCGCCTCTTCTGAGAGACATCTATGTCCCAGATACTCATTTGGCATTTGTCATAAATGAGTAACCCTAATGTCCTTATTTCATGTTCAAAGAAACTGGGAGTAGAGCAGTTAGGTACAATTTCCAGAGGGTGAAGCTCCGATTTGAATCCATGTCCTCTGATCAAATCCAGTCATCTTTTATATAATCCTGCTGGATGCTTTGCAAAGAATATCAAATTATAAACCAGTCGAATGTGGTCAGGACTTCAAACAATTGGACCAAATTCCTATAGTTGGATACAGACAGAATTTGGGCCAAGCAAACCAGCTGAACACTCCTAATTCTTTTAACCTTCTAGATCCACGGTGTTGTTCTTCCAGCAGCAGCAGCCAAAATCAGCCATGGCACCTAGTTAGCCAAGCTCTAATCAGGGCCGGAGAGGATCACCTTCCACTTCCTGCCTGAGGGCGAGCAGATAGACAACTTCTCCATCTCTCAACACAACACCAGTGGATGACTCATACCCATCTGTCAGCATGACCCATTATTTTCTCTGCATCTAAGGCCTGGGCCTTCCTCACCTTAGCCTTGAATAGCCAGATGGTTCTCTTCCCAGACAGGCGAATTCTCACTGATTGGAATCAGAATGCATCTCTGATGTACCAAGGTCACTCATTGGTCCAATTCTAATATCTACAATGCCGTCTTCTCTGTTGAGTAAAACTTCTGGTGATGATGGAAATGTTGGTAGCCCTTGGTATGGCTACCCAACACTGAATGCGGCTGGTAAAAATGCAGAACTCAACTTTTAATTTTAATTAATTTAAATTTAAATAGCCATAGGTGACCAGTGGCTATGATATTAGGCCATGAAGTTCTAGAGATCATTGGTGGAACTATTCCCCATTCATGGGTCATGGGCTGCCCCTTCGTGAGCACCAGGATAACAGAAGGGAGGGATGATTGTGTATGTAGTCAGAGACCTAGGTTGGAATCTCAACTCTTCTTTCTAGCTATGTGACCTTGTACACCTAACTTACCCTTTTCAGGAACTGTATTCATTCATTCTTTTCCTCATCTTTAAAACTAGGATAATAGTATCAAGCTCATTAGATGTTTACAATATGACATGTGAGATGTCATATTATCAGCATAATCATCCTATCGGTAGGATGTCTAGAAGACTAGAGTATTAAATTAACATTAGCTACTGTTATTATCTTCATCATTCTCTTCCTTTTCCTAAATTCCTCTTGGCTCCCTTCTCAAGGTCACCAGTAATTGAAAAGCCAAGAACAGGAATCTTCTGCAGTCTCTACTTTTTAAAGAAGGCCCTTTTTTGGCTTCTAAACTCAGGAAAAGAGGCCCTACGATCAAGATTGCAAGGACTAGCTTTAGAAAGCTTATCAGATAAGGGTGGCACCTGTGGCTCAAAGGAGTCCCCGTAGGCCAGAGGTGGCGGGTTCAAACCCAGCCCCAGCCAAAAACCGCAAAAAAAAAAAACAGAAAAGAAAGAAAGCTATCAGATAAATCCCCTACGTCTCTGTAAACTCAAGACTCCCCCAGATTACCTCCTAAGCATCTTTAACCCCTCTGAGCCCAGCAGATCATCAGAGAGGCTTCACCCCAAAAGCTACTTTTGTCCTCCACTCAACCACACCAACGAAACTGAACGAATCCTAATAATCAGTAGCATAGACTGGGCGTTTCCTATGAGCCAGGCCCTGGGCTCCACCTGTATAACTTCATGGAAATCTCACTGCCACCCCTTGAGACAGGAGGGTCTATTTTCCAGCGAGGAATAACAGGCCAAAGTACCTTGCCCAGGCCTCAGTGGTCATGAGTGGTGAAGTGGGATTTGAACATGTAGCCAGACTGCAGGGCTCAGGTTCAACTCCGCTATGTCCCTGTACCTGAGAACCCTATCTGACCACTCCCCCATGTCCACCCTCTGTCCAGGGCCTTCTGTCCAGGGTCTCCCAGCTCCACTGGAGCTTTTAGACCAAGATCAGTCCCAAGTCTCTCCCTTGCAGTTTAACACAGAATAAGAAACATGAGAAGGATGTTTCTACTCAAGCCAGAATAGCACCAAAGGATTCAGATGAAAGCTAAGCCAGCATCAAGTCCATGTTCTGGGGTTGTTTTCTTTTTTTTTTTTTAAGTAGTATTTTCCAAAATTAAAACTGGCAAACCAAAAAACATTCATTTTTGCTTTTCTCCTGCTTAAAAACACTTGGTGGAAAAACAAACATTTCTCCTGAGGGTGTTTCAGAATCATGACACAGCAAGGGAAAGGGGTTTCCAACTCAGTTAATGGAGAAAGCATTGCTTTGCTTGCTCCACCTTTTCCAAATCACAGTTTAACTAAAAATAAGGACAAAATCAGAGTCAGTTGGCCTGCATTTTTTTTTTTCTTAAAGGCTATTTTATAAGCTGCCAACATTTAAACACTGTGGTGATTTTATATTTTAAAAGTCTGGATTTTGGCTCGGCACCTGCAGCTCAGCAACCAGGGCACTGGCCACATACACCAAGGCTACAGGTTCAAGCCTGGCCTGGGCCTGCTGAACAACAATGACAACTGCAACAAAAAAATAGCCGGGCATTGTGGCAGGAGCCTGTATTCCCAGCTACTCGGGAGGCTGAGGCAGGAGAATCACTTAAGCCCAAGAGATTGAGGTTGCTGTGAACTATGATGCCATGGCACTTGAGTGAGGGCTCTGTCTCAAAAAAAAAAAAATAAAAGCTCTGGACAGACAGGGTATCAGGCTCAGTCCCCTATCCCTCTCCCACCTCACCAGTTCCAGGAAAGTGTTCCCATTTCCCTGCCAAATGTCACTCCAGTGCTCCCATAGACCCCGGGGAGGCTCTCAGTAGCTCCTCCCCCCATGTACACCCCACCCTCCGTGTCACCAAACCGTGGCTGACCTGCTACTCCGTGTCACTGCGTTCTCTCTTCACAGGCGTCACGGGCACCTCCCCGTTGGTGCTTTCTGTTCCACCAACAGACATCAAACTTCTCCGCTCCTTCTGGGTTGACTTGTGTTCCACTTTTGTAACCCTAAACCTGGGCAGGGAAAGAAGAGATGCGATGGGTTTGCTTTTCCAATAAAAGAATTATGAATAAAGCAAAAATCATCCATCCATCTGGGAGCCCAAATGAACTCTGTCAAAAGTTAGGACACAAATGAAAAACAATACCTTCAGGAGGAGGGACATCCCTTGCCAGCAAATCTCCCTGTCCCTTGCCAAACTTTCCTGCTGATTTTCAATCAACCACATCAGAGACTAAGCTGGATGTTTTACAGAGCATGCAAAATGCATACAAAAACACAAGTACTCAAATATTGAATAGCCTGAGTTGCGGTTTCTAACAATGACGTGAGTTTTTACATCAGTTTTTGTTTGTTTGTTTTTTTAAAACCACAGAAGGCTGCATAAAAGCAGGACTGGTTACAAATTAGACAGATATAACCGGGACATTCACTTGACGACCCTTCTGAAAACAGACACTTGTCAGACAGGTCTGTCCCAACACACACAGGCAGATGAGCCACACGCAGTAACACATTTTCTCAGTATTACTTGGTGGTAGGGTGTGGGGGTTTCCTTTGTCAAAAATGAGGTTAATTGGGCTGGGTGTGGTGGCTAATGCATGTAATCCCAGCATTCTGGGAGGCTGAAGTGGGTGGATCGCTGAGCAAGAGTGAGACCCTGTTTCTACTAAAAATAAAAAAATTAGCCAGGCATGGCTGGCTCCTGCAGTACCAGCTACTCAGGAGGTTGAGGCAAGAGGATCACTTGAGTCCAAGAGTTTGAGGTTGCTCTGAGTTAGGCTAACTTTGGCTCAAAAAAAAAAAGGTTAATTTTCATTAAGGATTAAGAAAACAATTAAGGAAGTTAAAAGATTTTGCTAAGAATTAAGAGAGAAGTTAAAGAAATTTCCTTAATTTGTCTGTTTTTCTAGCACCATCATCAAATCCCTATTTTATAATATTTTCTTTCCAGTTCTGGTCTTAATCTCCCTTAAAGCTATAATAAAACCAATTCTCTTCCTTGTCCAAAATGAGATCGCCAACTCTGAGAAGGAGGAAGATTCTGGAAGTGAGAGGAGAAACAGGGAGCAGTTGTGAACGCAAATTTAATCTGTCAAATTGTGAGACTCTCTTAAGCAACACGTGCTAAAACACAGCCTGCGGTACATAAAGGCTCAGAGTGTCTAATACCCAAGAAAGAAAGTTGGATTGGGGGCATTTTAAAAAGCTGTGTTGAATTGAGTTGAAAATTTCAGCAGATTTTTTTTTTTTAAGCCAACAACACACGCTTTGTCTAAACAAGCTACAGGTTCTCATTCATGTGCATTCATAAATTCCTACGACTCCGCTTCTTTGTAGAACGGTGAGGTCACATGTGGTCTGTTGTGCTGTGAGCAGCACACAGCCCTGTGGCTTTCTTCATGCCGCCTGTGCAACAGGTGATGAAACTCAACTGAATTAAAGCAATAATAATAGCAGCCAAGGCCAGGCGCAGTGGCTCGCGCCTGTAATCCTAGCACTCTGGGGGGCTGAGGTGGGTGGATTGCTTGAGCTCAGGAGACCAGCCTGAGCAAGAGCAAGACCCGTCTCTAAAACAAATAGCCGGATATTGTGGCAGGCGCCTGTAGTCTCAGCTACCCAGGAAGCTGAGGCAAGATGACTGATTGAGCCCAAGAGCTTTAGTTTGCTGTGAGCTATGATGCCACCTTGGCAGCACTCTACTAGGGGTTACCAAATGAGACTGTCTTAATAAATAATAACAACAGCAGCCAACATTTCTTGAATGCATAAGCGCCCAAACTGGTCTAAGATCTTTCCATCAGTTGCCTTACTGAATCTTCACAGCAACCCTAGAAGGTGAGTGATTGTCACCCCCACCTTCTGTCACCTTCAGAGGGGAAACTGAGGCACTGAGTGAGGTTAACATCTTGTAAGTAGTGGTGCCAGGACTCAGGCAAATAAACACAATGGGTTCAGCCTGCTACTCCCAGAGGTTTCTCATCTATGCTGTGCTGTGCTCAGCGCCCACCCAGTCTCACTCCAGTGTGGATGCAGCATTAGCAACACGGTTCCCGAGTAAGACTTGGAACGCAAACAGCAGAGCAAAATTGCTTTTGGTGAAGTCGGATTGATTCATTGCCCGAACTGTAAGAGCTCCACCTCATGGTGGAGCCTCATATGGGTCACAGAAGAAAGGTATTTTAGGACCAAGAAACCCAGCAATAGTGGAGAAAGCAGTCACAGAAATTTGCATGGATCTTAAGGGGCAGAGACTGCAGAGTGTGGACCAGATAATATGACTTCTCTGCTTCCTGGCATATGGCAAGATGACATTCTACAGGTCCTCGCCAGGTGTTATGGCTGAGTGATTGTGAAACACGATATGAGCCGCTCCCAGGCCTATCTCGTGAACAATCCTCCACACAAACCAAGCAGAGCCCCACATGGAAGGGACCTGGGATCCTGGGAGGCCACTGGAAGAGCCACTCACTGATCTCTCAATCACCTGCTCTGGATTGTCACAAGAGAAATTATTTCTGTATACAGTTGAAAATCTAGGCTTGATCTGTCACAGTAAGTATTTGCCTCAGTTAACACATCTCCCATCTGATGGAACAACAGCTCATTTTCAGGATTCTCATGTTGTTGAAAAAAATCCAGGACTCAGAGGTGAAAACATCGAAAACCCCCAGAGATATCCCCTGAGCCGGGCTTAGGAAAATATACTCTACATTTAATGGGTAAATACAAAGCCACACAGCGCAGCAACCACATCACACGGACCCACAGCATTTGAAGGGGTCTTACCTGCCGACAGACAGGACGGTGACCTCTCCTTGGCGCCTGGATCGGCCCTCTTTGGACTTGTTGGTGGGTTTTATGAAGTGCCACCGCTTGTGTCTACACCGATGACACACGTCCCTCTCGACGACACCACCCACCGTGTGCAGATGGTGGCCACACACGTGCTTCCCTGGGGTGCCCCCTGGTGATAAAGGCCCAGGACTCACGGGTGGACTCCCAGGAGTGCTGGGGGTCACAGGGCTAAGGAGGGAGGAAAAGGAAAAAGTAGAACTGTTTACGGAAAAGAAGTATCAGCCAAGGAATCTCTCCCTTATGATGTAAGAAGCAGGTTTAAGTTTAAAAATATATATATACACAAGTGTCTGTGAACACCCAGCCCTAATGTAGTTCCCAGCCCAACAGGTGTTCAATAAATGATTATTCTAGCACTCTGGGAAGGCTAAGGCAAGTGTTCAAGACAGAGCAAGCCTGAGCAAGACAGAGACCCCATCTCTACTAAAACAATAGAAAAACTTGGCACCTGTGGCTCAGTGGGTAGGGCGCCGGCCTCATATGCCAAGGGTGGCAGGTTCAAACCCGGCCCCAGCCAAACTGCAACAAAAAATAGCCAGGCATTGTGGTGGGCATCTGTAGTCCCAACTACTCAGGAGGCTGAGGCAAGAGAATCACCTAAGCCCAGGAGTTGGAGGTTGCTGTGAGCTATGACACCACGACACTCTACCGAGGGCGACAAAGTAAAACTCTATCTCAAAAAAAAAGTAAGAAAGAAAAACTAGCCAGGTGTAACGGCACACACTTGTAGTCCCAGCTATTTAAGAGACTGAAGCAAGAGGATTGCTCAAGCCTTAAGAGTTTGAGATTGCTGAGAGCTGTCATGCCAGGGCCCTCTACCCAGGGCGACAAAGTGAGACTCTTGTCTCAAAAAAAACCCCCAACTTCGCAGGTGTTCCCCACCAGCCTGGCTGCTCAGGTGATCATCACTGTTCACAGAGTCCTTCAATGCCCAAGTACCTTGTGTTCCCTAAAATAACCCAATAAAGTTGGTATAATGCTGCTCTCCATTTCATAGATAATAGAACTTGAACTCAGAATGGTCAGTTCCTCACCCAAGAACAGATGGCCAGTTAAGGACAGAGATGAGCATCGGCCAACTCCCCCCCACCCCCCCTAGTTCCAAGGCCCCGTCACTCTCCCTAACACACAGTTCTCAACCAGAGCTGATTCCAGCTCCCACCAGGGGACACTGACAGTGTGTGCAGACATCTTGGGCTGGAGGGACAAAAAATGGAGGGAGTGCTGGGGCATCTCCTGAGTGGAGGGCAGGGATGCTGCAGAGATACAGGACTGTTCCCCACAGCAGAGTTACCTCCCCAGCCCAGAATGTCATGAGCGCGGAAGTCGGGAAACCTGCTCTAGTGTCTGGAATGTCAGAGAAGAAAATGTCCCAGGACACACGAGGAGCACTCACCTTTCAGGATCACACACGGTGTTATCTGCTACCATGGCCTTTAAGACATCAGCATTTGCTAAGGAATAAAAATGAAATTAAAGAATTAAAATGAAATGAATAAGACGTGTAATCATAGAACTGTCACTCAGAAAAGCTGTTGGATGAACACCCAACTCAATTCCTTCGGCTTGCAGATGAGGTCCCGAGGCCCCAGAGAAGGAAGCGTCTTCCCCATGGTAACCCCAGGATATGGCACCGTCTGCCAGTGACCTTCACCACGCAGGATCTCATGCAGAGTGGTACTGTACACAAGGGAGGGCAGCTCCACTGCACCACTTTGCTTCCTACCACCATGAGCAACAGAATCCAAAGGACAATTTATACACAGCTGCTCTACAGCACTTAGCATATTTTAACAAATACACTTTGATAAATATCATAGTAAAGTGTATGTTTTAAAGGACTTGTATATTGTAAGCCAATTCATAATTGCTAAGTCATGGAAGACGCCCAAATGCCCATCGACCCACGAATGGACTAGCCAATTATGGTACATGTATACCATGGAATACTATGCAGCCTTAAAGAAAGATGGAGACTTTACCTCTTTCATGTTTACATGGATGGAGCTGGAACATATTCTCCTTACCAAAGTATCCCAGGAATGGAAGAAAAAGTATCCAATGTACTCAGCCCTACTATGAAGCTAAACTATAGCTTTCACATGAAGGCTATAACCCAACTACACCACAAGACTATGGGGAAAGGACCAAGGAAGGGGATGGGAGGGGGGAGGTTTGGGTGGAGGGAGGGTAATAGGTCGGGCCACATCTATGGTGCATATTTTTATCTATAATAAAAAATAAATAAATAAAAATCAAAAAGAAAAAAAAAGAAAACAAAAAGAAAAGACCCTCCACCTTCAAAAAGATTGTCTAATGAAGGCTCTGATAATCACTAGCATTTTTAGCAACAAAATATTTTTTATTAATATGTGTACTTTTTTAGATCTAACGCTATTGCACATTTAGCCTATAGCATATTGTAAAAAGAACTTTTAAGAGGGACACTATGAAAGGTGTGAGATTCACACAAATTAAGAAACATAAAATCATTTTGATTACTATATTTTCTGAAAATAATTGTCATGACCTTCTATGCACTTTTGCGCTCCTTTAAACCATTTTTAAAAACATCTTTCCACTCATTTTCTTCAAATATTGTAAGCTCACTTTTGTAAGTGTGAACAGCTTCTTCAAGGCTAGAGAACCTTCTTCCGATGACACAATTTTTTACTGTAGGGAACAGGAAATAAACATCTGAGGCCAGATGAGGACTGTAGGGTGCATGAGTCATAAGTTTAACCTCTGTGGACTCAGGAACCGAAGGGGGATTTGATTGTGTCAGCAGATGCATTGTCATCGTGCAAGATGGCCTCCTGCAGTCCTGTCTTTGGTCACCATTCTTGAACCTCTCAAAAAACTTTCGGCAAGCATACTGTTGTTCGCCACTGAGCAGTGACAGTCCTTTTTTCCTCCAGAGAAACATTTCCCAATGATCACTTTTGGAGAAGAAAGTTTCCACCATTTTCTTTACGACACTTCAGGACCACTTCACTTTTGTTGGTGGATTTTTATCGGGAAAAATCCACACTGTCAGCCGACGCTTACTCTCTGGCTCAAACTGGTAAATCCAGATGTTGTCCCCAGTAATGATGTCAGAAACGTGTCTTGACATGCCTTCGTGGAATCTGACCAACATTTCTTCACACCATTCAACATGGAAGAGCTTTTGCTCATCTGTCAAAGTGCGAGGCAGCCATTGGTATGAAACTTCCCTGACTCAAACATAGTCATGCAGGATTTGGGACACTGCCAGCAATCCATTCTGTAGTACCCCTTTAGTATCCTTAAATGTCATTCATTTGTTTTCACAAACCATTTTCCCACAGTGGTGATGTTTTCCTGAGTCACTGTGGTCACCAGACACCCACTCCTCTCCTCATCTTTCAGTGACGTTTAGCTTCTTCTAAATTCTTAAAACCACCAAAAAAAAAAAAAAAAAAATGTATACAAGAAAGAGTAAGGTCTCCAAAAGCCTATTGCAAACACTCAACACTTTGAGACTCCTTTAACCCACTTTTAAAATCACAGGAAATCATCACAGGAAAGGGCTCTCTTCCCAGCTCCATAGCTGATGCTGTCTGAGTGCCACGTGGAAAGGAACAAAAGAAGCCCTCCCAGAAACACTGAGAAGCTGAACAAGTTGAAACTTGCACAGGTGAGTCAAAAAACATGCTGTCAACCGTATTTCTCGGAAGTGAAATAATGGATCAGAACACAGCCTGCCTTAAAACTTTTGTAATGGCATTTGTATACGCACCAGGCAACCAAAAAAATTAGTTGGCCCACTTTATTGTGATATTCACTTTATGGTCATGGTCTGGAACCAAACCTGTAATACCTCTGAGGTATGCCTGGAACACAACATGATAAAGGCAATTGTGAAATATATTGACTCAAACTTTTGCTTCCTTTAAGAGACATTGCAAAGAGTACAATGTCTATCCAAAAAACGGTTTTTAAATAATCAGTGAGAGAATATAGCCATTGGTGTACAAAATCTTAAGGAATATTATTTTCCTTGGATGGAAAGAAGGCTGGAGGAAGGTGGCTGCCACCCTCCTATAATCCTCCTCACAGTTCAGTGAGGCTCTGGAAAGTTTCGGGAGGTAACAACTCTGAGTGGTAGTAGCAGAAACACTACTACTCTCACCATCCACAGCTTCGTAGAAAAAAATTTCAGAGATGTACTTGAATTTTAGGCTGAGACTCACCTTCTGTGTTTCATAAAGAATTGAAAGTGAAGATCAGTGACAGGGGACTCACATCTCTAGTCCAGATACTCAGGAGGCTGAAGCAGGAGGTTCACTTGAGCCCAAGGGTTTGAGGTTACAGTAAGCTATGATCACATCACTGCACTCCAGCCTGGGCAACAGAGTGAGGGGCCCTGTCTCAAAAAAAGAAAGAAAATAAAAGAGAAAAAGACAAGATGAGACAACAAAACAAAAGAGAAGAGAACAAGAAAATAAAAGAGAAAAAGACAAGACAACAAAACAAAAAAGAAAAGAACAAGAAAAGAAAAGAAAAAAAGGAATTCAGAGTCAGGAAGTTGCCCTAAGACCCTTATCCTTATGCACCCAATGGAAATTCTAAATAAATTTATCATTATTGTGAATTGCAAAACGAGCTTCCAAATATCCACTTACTGAGAAAAGAAGAACAAAAATACAACAAAATAATAGCTTTTGTGTGGGAGATCTTATAACGGAAAGATTTGACATTTACTTTACTGGAAAGTATTCTCTGGTTTTATATCCCAAGGTCAAACTTGTATGAAGGATAAAAATCAGGAAATTATTCATGTTCACAGATCGTCTCTTCTATTCTGAACACTGAGTGTTTGGAATCCAAAAAAAAAAAAAAAAACAAAGGTACTTGGTATTTGAAGAACAGTGTTCTTCATCTCTATCTCATTCACTCTGTACTTAAATATCACTGACTTTTATTTGACCTCATTCACTTGTCATCATTATTACTCTTTTCATTTCCTAACTTGGGCTGAACTTACATCAAGCCCCACTGGAACTTTGTAATAACACAAAATAAATCCTGAAATATAGACTTGAAAATATAGACAATTCAATGAAGGTTGAGTTTCTAATTTTTTTCTTTCCTAGAACCAGTTCTTAATCACCAGCCTCTTCTTTTATTTATACAGACTTTTATTTATGCTACATTCATCACTTTAAAATGGAACCAGAAGACGACACAAGATACTTTGTGGCTCTATGTCTTGCCTTCAGAAATATCTACCATCAAAAGCCACTGGTTCAATATTCACTTCCCGAAGTGTGTCGGGGACAGACTGGCTGCTCTGAAAAGCCACCTTTGCATTGTTCTGAGGTCAGGCTTCCTTCTCATCCCAGCCACCACCACTGCACTGACCTCCTGAACTGTGAGAAAATTAATTTCTATTGTTTTAAACTGCCCAGATTATAATAACAGCCCTCTGGGGTAACAGCCCTCTGGGCAATTAATATAGAAAATGTATCTAATTGGTCACAACCAGGGTTGGGCAAGAGAGGACAAATCAGGGGTTAAATCGCTCACCAAAATTAAGAAATTACGTTCAGAATTTACCTCCTATTGGTGGAAAAGTAAAATGATCATTGAATGTGAAAAATAATAATATAGTATGACTTAGTAAGGAAGCCTGGATTAGAATCTGAGCTTCACCACTTACATGTATTTAGCCTGTGAGCCGTGGCTGTTCTCATCTGTAAAATGGGCATAATGTAGGATAACAGTATGTGCTTCAAGTGATTAGCATGAGCACTAAACGAGATATTCTCCTGGCACACTCCTGGAATGTAATAAATGCCTAGTAAATGCTGATTATCACTTAATGTCATGTTTTTCTCTGTTAATACATGAGCCAACAAAAGAAGCATAAAACTTTTTTCCAACACTTCCTCAGAGGAATGTTATAATTATAAATAAGGATATAGTATAAATGGAGTCTGAATGAGGACATTAGAGAAAGGATAAACACTTTGAGCAGCAAGTAAGCTGTTACAAATTATGAGATGATGAGACTGATCTAGCCAGAAGCAAAGGGAAATATTCCTCATGTAGAAGGCCTTTTTTTCCAGTCTTTTTATGACGTTTTATTACTCACACATATACCCACACCAAAAAAATTATGTTTTCTGGGAAAATGAACTAAAAGAAAAACTTACCCTGCTATACCCTTGTCTGTATGCCTGTGGGAAAAGCTCAGAATCATGTATTTTCTAACTCTGCGGTTCTCTAACTCTGTGACTTCTCTGGGTCTTTGTTTCCTCGTGATTAAAAAATAATATTTGGGGTGACACCTGTAGCTCAAGTGGCTAAGGCGCCAGCCACATACACCAAAGCTGGCGGGTTCAAATCTGGCCCAGGGCTGCCAAACGATGACAACTACAACCAAAAAAATAGCTGGGCGCTGTGGCAGGTGCCTGTAATCCCAACTACTTGGGAGGCTGAGACAAGAGAATCTCTTAAACCCAGGAGTTGGAGGTTGCTGTGAGCTGTGATGCCATCGCACTCTACCCAGGGTGATAGCTTGAGACTCTGTGTCAAAAAAAAATAATAATACAATTGGTAAAATATGTATTGTCTTTACACAGATTTAATGAATAATAAAGCAAAGAAATAGAACTTTGCCAGTTATAAGTTAATACATCATCTGAAATATTCCTATAACCGTAGTGAAATGCTCTGAGGGCTACAGAAGGTACAGACCCAGGGTTCAGGTCCTACCCCTGGAGGGGATAACTCCAGAGGAGATAAAGTGTTACACCAGGCTCACACATCTAGGACAGAGGGAGCAGTGTCACCTTGGGCTGGTTGCTCATCTTTTTCAAGTTTCTCACTCTAACACACAGCTTTGAGCCTGGCTGCCCAGCTCCCAATGTGTTCTCCTCTTGAGAAGGAGCCCAGTGCTCAGAAGCAGCTCACCAGTATGCAAACCCACTCTGTGTGACTCTGTTCCCTGAGCCATAGATTTCCAGGAGGGATCTGACCAAAGCAGTTAATCCTATTCTGTCTCCTAGGAATTTAAATTTGGGAGCCTCGAGATGCAGGGCTTGGGAATTGCTAGAGCTTGGTCTCCTTGGTAAAAGCCTTTCCAGGGAGAAGGGCTCTGAACTATTGCTGTCAAGTCTCCAGAATTTCTCAATTCCTTCTTTTCCTAAGTCAATTCTTCCTTCACTTTTGTTAATGTGACCCAATGCCCTTGTACCAAATTCTTCACATTTGATCAAGTCAATTAGTATCAGATTCCATGCTTATAGACAAAAAGATATCTTCACTTGTAGACTAATTGATCATGATCATTCATTCTCAGAAAGACAGGGAACCAATATTGCCATATTCTAATTTTACAAGAAATGTATAGGCCTATTTACAAAAAATATTTACAAGAAATACTTTTTATTTTTTGTAAATAAAAATTATTTTAAAATATAAAAAATATTTTTATATTTTACAAGAAATACTTTATAATAATAAGTATTATTATGATTTTATATTTTACTTAATTTGATAAGGAAAGCAGACCTCATCTCCAAAGAAACTCTGAATAACATAGCTATAATGTATTTTATTAAGAGTAAACAATTGGAAACTTGTCAACCAAAAAAAGGGAGATGAAACAACGATTTTTTTGTTTGTTTGTTTGTTTTTGTTGTTAAAGTTTCAGAAAAACTAAAAAAAGAATCGAATTCACTCCTGTAGGGAACAAGGCTTGTGGTGCCTCCTAAAGGTTTGTTGAAAAATCATGAACATGAGGCAGATTGGTTAATTGGAGAATAGTGCATACAAATTTTATTTAATGTGCATATAGGAGTCCTCAGAATGAAAACTCAAGTCCTCAGTGAGGTTACACAGGATGTTTGTTTGTTTGTTTGTTTGTTTGTTTGTTTTGAGACAAAGTCTCACTCTTTCTCCTTGGGTAGAATGCCTTGAAGTCATAGCTCAAAGCAACCTCATATTCCTTGGGCTCAAGAGATATTCTTGCTTCAGCCTCCCAAGTAGCTGGGGCTACAGGTACCTGCCACAACACTCAGCTAATTTGGGGGTAGAGATGGAGTCTTGCTTGTGCTCAGGCTTGTCTCAAACTTCTGAGCTCAAGCAATCCAGGCCCCTCAGCCTCCCAAAGTGCTGGCATTACAGACTTGGGCCACAGCATTACACGGGTTTTTGAAAACTGGAGCTCTGGATTGTAGCCAAACTGGTTTTTGCTGGCAAGACAAGTTTTGGGAGGGAGAAGAGAAGCTTAGCTAACAAAGGTGGGCTCCTTATGCAGGTAAAACCTCACTGGTAGCAGCCCTCAGAAAGAATAGATAGCAAATGGTTCTTTTCAGACCTTTAAAGGTAACAGACTTTCCTAGCTCAGGTAAGACCCAAGGTGCACTGAGGAAGATTCTCGACAGGTGCAGATTTCTTCTCACAAACAATAGATTTGCACCTTTACTTCTGTCTGAGACTGATGGCAGCCATCTCAACATATATCAAAGAAGTATATTTGGGGGTAAAAGATTTCTCCTTTTCTTTACCACTAAAAGAAAAAAGCTGATTGAAGCATCATCTTTTGAACTTTTAACTATATGTTTTTTGTTTTTGTTTTTTTTACAAGAGTCTACATGACTTTTGGTGTCAGAACACCAAGGATGTGCAATAGGAATCCTAACACAGAAATCTCACAATAATCACCTCCCAATAGCATCCCTATCAAAGCAGATAGAGTTCACATCTCTGCACTGGCTCCCTACCTCCAAACGGTGGCAGCCGCGTCCCTCCTTTTCTTGGAGGCCCACTGCGCTCCCCCATAGCTACTTACTCCTCATCACATTCCATCCCTTTCAAAACACCAACACTTATCATCTATATTTTCCACACCTTGTTTACTCCATCTCCGAATCCTCTTCATAGAAAACCCAAACTTTCCCTTTCTCCCTGGCCTGGAATACAACCCCTCATCTGCATCACTGCCCTCCACTTTCATGTCCCTCACACTTTCCAGAACTCATTCTGTGATTGCTGGCCTTCAGTCACGGTAACATTACGCCCTTTCAGAGGGGAAAGTGGAGGATGGGTGGAGGGAGGGTAATTAGTGGGATTACACCCTTTCCCCAACATCTCCCTCTTTCCCTAACCTAACCCCAAAGATACCTGGTTTACTGAGAACAGTTCTTCTAAGCCCACTGCCCACTCCATTGCGGGCTTTGTATTGAGTCTTTTTCCTACATTATCACCTCTACTACTCTAACCCCCGGCGCTCCTCACAATAGGCAGAATTCTTAGCCTTCACTAAAGCATGACAACTCACACAAGGACACTCCATTAACATACACACTGATTCCAAGTAAACTTTCCACATAATCCATCACCCATGCAGCCATCGGGCAAGAAAGAGGATTCATTACCACCCAAAGCTCCTCTATTGCCAATGCCAGACTCATTATAAACCTCCTGAATTCAGCCACTCTCCCACAGGAAGTGGCCATCATCCATTGTAAACGCCACAAAAATAAAACAGATGCAATGTCCAAAGGCCACCAAAAAGCCCATAGAGAAGCCAAATGGGCAGCTCAACACCCTTCCACCCCTGCCCCCCAGAAGGCCAGTACTTGTCTTTTGATAAACTCTCTCTATATATACATCTGAAGAACAGACGATTACTGCATCTTCCCACACAGGGAGGATGGTTACTTCAGCAGGGAAAATTTATTCTTCCTTCCTCCCAAGCACAAAATACCCTCTCTTCCCTCCACAACACCCTTCATGTTGGTTTCAAGCCTCTTCACACCCTCCTTTCTCCACTCCTTTCTCACCTGTAGCTATCTTCCCTTATCATTCTGTTCCAAAAACTTGATAATTTCCTTCTTAATCTCATCTTTGACCCTGCTATCTTTCAGCATAAGGTTATTTAGTTTCCATGTCTTTATGAGTATGCAGATTCCTGGTACTGGTGAGTTCAACTTTTACTCCGTGATGGTCTGAGAAAATACGAGGAATAATTTATATTATCTTCCCTTTTAAAACAGAAACCCGGTCTTCCACAATCTGCAGCCGGGTCTCACTCCAGGGGGTCATAAAAACAACCCCTTTTCCCACATATAGGCCTGGGGCCAAACCCCCGGACAAGACTGGGAGATTGACTTCACCCACGTGCCTTCTGTACAAAAAGATAAACATCTTGCAGTTTGGGTGGATACCTTCTCAGGTTGGGTCAAAGCCTTCCCCAGTACAGGTGGGAACACCCATGAAGTTGTCTCCACCCTCCTCTACCACATTATTTTTAGATTTGGCCTCCCACCTCCATTCAGAGTGACAAAAACTGCTCAGCTTTCATTAACCATATCACCTCCCAAACCTCACAGGCCCTAGGAGTTCAGTGGCACTTATATGTGCCTTACAGGCCCCAATCATCAGCAAAAGGAGAACAAATAAACCACATCCTTAAACAATATCTCACAAAATTAGTGCTCCAAGACAAACAAGATTGGATTAAGCTTCTCCCCATTGCCTTACTCTGCACTCACTCTACCCCTCGCAAATCCCTCTTTTACAGGCCTTTTGAAACAATGTATGGCAAAACTATTAATCTGGGCCTGGACCCTCTCCAGACTCCATCACAGGAAACTACTTTCCCATCCTCCAGGAAACCAGGGAAAAACAGAAAAGCAATAAACCAGCTCCTATCCCAACCCTCAGCAGAGAAAGTCAGAGACCAGTTGGCAGGACAAGTTTTCCTGAAATCTCCCTTGCCCCACAGGACTCTGTGCCCTTACTGAACAGCTCATCATCCCATTCTCTATAGCACCCCCACAGCTGTCTGCCTTTTGGGCCCCCAGTCTGTATCTACCTATCCCAAATAAAGCTATGTCCTACAGAAAAACTTTCAACCCTGGAAGACCCCCACTGGAAATCACAAGTACTATCCCCCACCACCTTAAAACTCACCAGGATCCCTGAAGTGTCTAATTCTCCATACATGTGTAACATTTCTCCCTGACTCTTCCCTTTTTTCCATAATTTTTCTTGAGATGCCTGGCTACTCTCACACGTGCAAAGCTGGGATGATCTCTTTGAAGCCTTTAAAGATCTGTGCCTACAAGGCACCTTCTAAGACTTTCCCCTTGAGGAACCCAACTTTTCCTCTTCCTACTCCTTTTCCTTCTAACTACCTCTCCTGTCAATCCTGGCCCTTCTTCCCTCCCCATCGATCCCGACTGAATGCACAGGTTGTCTTGCTACCCAAACCTCATATATTCATAAATACCTTGCCAACCCCCATTCCCACATCAACCATGTCTAGTTCTTACCTCAGACTCCTTTTTTTTGCTAGGTACACTTCCATGCCAGTATACTGTTATGATGTTACCAAAGTCTCTGAATGTTTCTATGGAGGTAAAAGGTACAAAACCACCAAAATAACAGGTGTTGGATGCCCCAGAGGTGGAATCAGGACTACTATCTACTGGACATACCTCATATGTGTAGCACTATCAGATGGAGGAGTAGTTCAGGCCATAGCACGCCAGCAAGAAACAAGACAAATCATAAAAAAAAAACTCCTCTACACTATACAGAATTAGACCTCACTGTCCTGCAAGACCTACAACAACACTCCCTTATTCCCTAGCTTGTAAACACCTCCCTCTCACCTGCCCTGAATTCTTCCTCTCTCCTCTCCCCCTCAGGATGCTGGATGTGCCTTTCATTATACCAACATCTTTTCAATCCCATACCCATATCCAACACATATGACTCTTCCATTACAGCAGAAAATAACACCACTCTGTTCAACCCCATAACTACAGGCTTTCTACCCCTAGCTTCCCCCAATTTAATCTGCTTCAATCTCACCAGTACAGGCGACTCTGTAGACCTTATAAAACCTGATCTCTGTTCTCTCAACTCAACTTTTCCCTTATCTGACTCCTTCTGTGACCCTCCAGGGATATTTTTCCTCTGCAGCCACTCCATCTATTGGTGCCTGCATGCTAACTACTCCAGTCTTTGCACATGTGTTTTCCTCACCTCTCAAATCTTTTTTATGAATAACTCCTCCCTAACTCAGGCCCTGGTGCATCCCTCTACTTCCAGACAAAAAAAGAGGCGTCTTCCTCCCTGTACTCTTTGGAATAAGAATAGTGCCTGGACTTGGCACAAGCATTGCAGACATTAGTACATCAACCCATTTTTACCACCAACTCTCCCTAGAACTTAATGAAGATATGGAAAAGATAGCATAGCAGACTCTAGTCACCTTACAACCCCAAATTAATTATTTAGTTGAAGTAGTCCTCTAAACTCGCCAAGGCTTAGATTTACTTACAGAAGAAAAGGGAGGCACATGCATTTTTGAAGGAGAAGAATGCTGTTTCTTTGTCAACCAGTCAGGAATAATCACAGGCAAAGTAAAAGAACTCCAAAAACAAATCAAATAGAAGCAAACAAATCTTGAATCATCTAATCCCTGGCCCTTATTCGATTCCTGGCCTTCTTGGTTACTTCCTATTTTAGGGCCACTAATTATGATCTTTCTCATTCTCAGTTTCAGACCAGTAGTCCTCCACCTCATCTCCTGATTTATTGACCAGGCAGTAACTTGAAAACAAGCACTCAGCTCAGCACCCATAGCTCAGTGGTTAGGGTGCTGGCCACATTCAGAGCTAGTGGGTTTGAATCCATCCAGGGCCTGCCAAACAACAATGATAATAACAACAAAAAGAAAAAAAAATAGTTGGGTGTTGTGGCAAGCGCCTGTAGTCCCAGCTACTCGGGAGGCTGAGGCAAGAGAATTGCTTAAGCCCAAGAGTTTGAGGTTGCTGTGAGCTGTGATGTCATAGCACTCTACCCAGGGCAACATAGTGCAACTCTGTCTCAATAGAGAAAGGAAGGAAGGAAGGAAGGAAAAGAAAAACAACCACTCATATCCTCTCCCTACAGGGATATCAACCAGTTCAGACTGAAGACCCAAGAGTGTTCCTATAAACACCACTCCCTTCTTTCTCCCTTCTTTTTCCTTTCAGCCAGTTCATGCCAACCCTCAACATGCAGGAACCAGTCAAAAAGATACCATATGCATCATTCCAACCTCTTTATAATATACTAAAAAGACTGGGATGATAGGGCCAAATGTGGGACCTACCCAAATAGAACCAAGGGCAGGTACACAGAAACAAATGCAAAAGTCCTGCCCAGGAAGCTATGAGTGCACCAGTTCCCACCACAGAACCTTTATATTACCACTCCACCTTAACCCATGTGGTGACTTCTTTTTGGAACTCAGCCCTCTTGCACGCAAGTGAATAAAGGCCACGTTGCCCACACAGAACCTGAACTCTGCTTCCTTTTGTTCACATCTCAGAATAACCTCTCATTTTTGGTCCCAAACCTCTCAAAGAGATGGTCTCTGACCATCCATCTCCTCAAGCCACCATCTCCTCAGGCTGCCAATACCCAAATAAACCTCTCAGTTCTGGTTGTTGGATAGCAAGCAACGGAACCTGCCTTTGGCAACATGCTCACAGTTAAATACTGAAATGTTTCATAAGATAATATACTTTGTAATCTAAACCCTATGTATAAAATCAGAGACAGTAAATAATATCCCAGGAATAAGAGCAAATGGCATGTCTAAATTTTACTACTAAAAGTTCAGAAATCTGTAACAGTTTTTGCGAATGAAACATCTAAGAAATTGATTCAGTTGATGGACAAGCTTGGGAATTATCTTAAAGGTGATAAAGATAGTATCAAAATTGGATTTTGCAAGAATTTACCTTGAAATTTTAAGTTTTATAAATCCCTTTTAAAATTGGTTTTGTTTCTTCCTATTTAAATCTTATCTCCTAACAGTTTTCTTCACTTAAACACTTTTTCAAAAATAGGCCGGTATTATAAGATTTAAATAGAAATGCAAAGAAACTAAAATAGAGAAACAATATCTTAAAAGAATAGCAAAGTTGGAGGACTTACTTTCCCAAATTAAAGACTGGCTATAAAGCTGTGCTCACTAAGACATTGTGGTATTGTTGTCTTTTGTCTAGGGGTTATACACTATTTTGTAAATAGGGAGATCTTGAGAATTACATTTGGCCAGAACTTGGCAGACTTCAATGTTGATTAGCAAATAAATAAGTGTATTAACAAGTGAATGTAGTCCCTCCAGCTCTGGACAAAAATGGCAGGAGGTCTACTCCAGAAGGGGCCCAGCTTACACGAAATACTGGAAAAACTGCTTTTCTCCTTTTTTGTTTGTATTCAGAGAGTGTAGTTTGGAGAGGAAAAAGTCTGTTTGCTTAGTCCTAGAAAACAGGGGCCCTAATCCTGACCTTAACTGGGGGAGCCCTGTATCAGTATTGGTGTTAAAACAGACAAATAGATGGACAGAACTGAATAGACTGTAGAAATAGGCACACACGTGTCTGATTGCATTAGTCAGCTCCAGTTGCCATAACAAGACATCACAGACTAGTTTAAACCACAGACATTTATTTTCTTGAAGTTGGGAGGCTGGAAGTCCAGGATCAAGGTGTCAGCTGTGTTGGTTTTGGGGGAGGTCTTTCTTCCTGACCCATAGATGGCCACCTTCTCTATGTCTTCACATGGCCTTTTCCTGGATGCTCAAGTGAAGATAGCATTCTCTGATGTCTCTTCTTCTTATGAGGAAACCAGTCCTACTAGATTACAATCCCAACCTTATGACCTCTTTCAGCATTAATTACCTCACACCTGAACCCTAAATGCCACCATGTTGGAAGTTAGGGGTTCAACATATGAATTTTGGAGAAACAAAATTCAGTCCATAACAATGATCAATATTTTTTACAAAGTTTGAAAAGAAATTGGTAGAGAAAGGATGGTGTTTTCAACAAATGGTGATGGAATGATAGCCAAAGGGTAGAAAAAAGAATTTAATCCATCCATTGCACAATATACCAAAAAGAGAAAATTAACTCAAAATGGCATGAAAGATCAAAACTATATAACTACTAAAAGCACTGTTAATAAAATGAAAAGACAAAAAAAAGCAGGATGAATATATCTGAAAATAGTATACTTGACAAGTTGTATCTAGAATACATAAAGAACTCCCAAAATACAATATAAAGAAAACAACACAATGTTTTTAAATGGGCACAAGATTTGAATAGTCACTTATCAAAGAAGCTGTATGAATGTCAAGTAAGCATATGAAAAAATGCTTAATATCATTAGTCATTAGGAAATGGAAAATTGGGACCACAATGAAAAAACACTGCACACCTATCAAAATGACTAAACTTTAGAAACTGACTATACCAAGTGTTGGTGTGTATAGGACATAACTCTGCATTGTAGCAACTACCCAGTATCTGGATAGTGTCTGGAACCTCCTCCCCCCAAAAAACTCTTTTTAAATTAAAATGGTAGGGTAAAAAAAGAAAGTCACAACAAAGAAGGAATTGCCATCGATGTCGAATGCTGCATGGATGGAAGGTAGAATGAAAAGCAAACGTTCCAATTTGTCAATTTTTTTCTAACGTGGAAAAAGACACGTTTTGGGTATCTTGTTTAATAAAAATTGCTTGGCCCAATGTCACAAAAGTTTTGTTCTTGATTTCATAGATAGGCTCACAATCCAAGCCAGACCAATAAAAGTCACATCTGGATTGTTTCCTGGAGTCTAGGCACTCTCTATTCACTGAGAATGTTAAATTGGTAGAATGTAAGTTTAGATCTAATATTGTCTTTGCTACTGAGTGAAGAGTTATTGCTTGAAAATGAAGACAACACACGAAGAGCATCCTCAGGAGAAATAGACAGATGCACTCCTGATCTGCGTGACACCAACATAAATCCTGTACTTTTCAGTTGTATCACCTGATACACTGCCTTTACCTAAGGCAGTCTGAGATCATTTCCCTCACAAATAACCAAACAGCCCAGACTCATAAAATGACCTTTTCTGGAGCAATTTTGGTAAATGGAAAATGAAATTCTAACATCTATTCATAGATTGTTCTAAGGAATGAATGGCAATATATGTAACTTGCTTACACAGTGTCCAGTAAATATTAATGATTCAACAAATCTGTGTGTAATTGGACCAGTAACTAGACTACAGTGTTTTGAAAAGAAAAGGGAAGAGGAAGACAGAAACAGGTGGGATAATTTTTTAACTATTTTTGCCAGAAAAAGAGCTGAAGAAGGGAGATAGACTTAACAGAATATTTACAGACAAGGAAGTTTTAAGCAGAACTTGTCTTGTGATACTTCTTTGAGTTTGTTGATAAAAATGTGATTTATTGTGTTCAGTCAGTATCATTGACTAAATTTAATTTTGGTTGTTTTCCTAACACCTTCAGATTCTTAATTATTATTGCTCTGAGGCTTTCCGATCTTATAAAATTTTATTACTTGCTTTAAGAGAATATATGAGAAAAGTACAACAGAATGTTTATGAATTAGACCCTTGGATTGAAGAAACATTAATGAAACTTTCTTTAAAATTAGTAAAATCTCTTCTAGATGCTGCTATTGATCTGTTTTCCTCTGGTACTTCATTCTGTATCATTTTTTGGCAGCCAAAGTAATCATATTAAAATAATATCAAGTTATCCTTCTATTTGGCAACCAAAGTGATTGTATTAAAATATCAAGTTATTGTTCAATTTTATTAAGTCTAAAACTCAATATTAGGGTTTAGATTAATAAACACTAGATAGGGTGGTAAACACACTTCTAAGTTATATATATGACACCATCTTGAATCATATTTCTTTTACATAGACTGCTGTCTATAGATCACAGGTTATTTTATTACTTCTCCTAAAATAGCATTATTCAAATTTCAATAATAAACTCTTATATACAGAGTGCCTCAATTCAAAAATCCTATCTTGCTCATGATGTAACTTGTGGCACTATACTAGAAACTCAACAAAAATATGTTGATTAGGCTCGGCGCCTGTAGCTCAAGCAGCTACAACGCCAGCCAGATACACTAGAGCCGGTGGGTTCAAATCCAGCCTGGGCCCGCCAAACAACAATAACAACTACAATCAAAAAAATAGCCAGACATCATGGTGGGTGCCTATAATCCCAGCTACTTGGGAGGCCAAGGCAAGAGAATTGCTTAAGCCCAGGAGTTGAAGGTTGCTGTGAGCGGTGACACCATAGCACTCTACCCAGGGCAACAGCTTTAGGCTCTGTCTCAAAAAATAAAAATGAAATGTTGATTTGAACTAAACTAATGTCTTGTGCTGCTTCAATTATTAATAAGAAAAGGTCTTATCACTATAATTTTCCAGTAGGCGTTTTTAGGGAAAGTGAGAAGGTCAAAGTATGAACCAATTAAGCAGATCCACACTAACTAAATTTTCATTCTCATACCACCAAGAATTATAATAGTATACCTGAAAAATATAGCCTTCTCCTTTTTAGCACAATAATAGATTAATTGATTCTACTTCCTACACATCCCCAGTAAAATTATCTGTATTTTATTAAAATGACTAACATGTCTGCCTCTCATTGCTTACACAATCCTTTTGCATAAATATCTCGTTCAACGTGTGAAGTAAATACAAACTTTCAAAGCTGTGAGAAAGTTAAAGTTCAGAGACATTTATTGACACCCAAAGTGCAGAGTTAACTAAGAAATGAAACCAGTATTCAAACTTAACATCCAACTCAAAATTTCATTGTTTCCAATATACCAAATATTATTATATATATTATTTCTCCTGACAAGAAACTGAGTAAAATTCCCTCCTGCAAATTTTTTAAAGTGGTAAAAATGAGAACATCATAAATTTCTGAGATGAGATAAAACTTCCTATTGATCTTCTGCTTCTCACAGTCAAGGCTGTCCTTTCACAGACTTCTTTTAGATTTTGATTCTCTGTAAGAAAACAACTCCCAAGGACCATTAGTCTGAACCCATGGCTGCAGGCATCTTCTAGAGCGTATTGACAGAATATGTCCCTCTTTGACCTCAAGTGTCTGGGAGCACAGTCTGCAACAGCTCACCTCCCACTAAGCACCTGAAACCCTCTGGGCTCCAACTTTTGCTGCAACCAGCAGGTCTCCCTATTTGGATTATTCTTTTAATGAACAGAGCCAGATGGTGACCAGTGAGTTTACCGGACAACAGGAGTTTCCTTCTCCTTGAAATCTGACTTCTTCGTAAAAGAAATACTGTCTCTTCTGTGCCTTCCTAGAAACCCATATTCTTAGTATAATCATTCCTTAAGAAATTTTCAAAAATCTTTTTCAGACAAAATGACTTTTTGTGGGTGTATAGTCTCATGCCATTGTATGTTTTTATAATTTATCTTAACTAGATTTTATGAATTTTAAACTCCAGGGAATAGACAGAACTGTGCATCACCCCTGCTCTACTCCCACTAAGCTGCCTCTGTCAACTCTACCCACACTGCCCCAAGACACTCGTGAGTATTCAGTAGATACTTAAAGATCTTGGGTAACTGTAGTTGTCACTGCACTGATTGAGTTAACAGAAGAAGTTCTTTCCCTAAGGAATGTAAGATAAAAGATAGCATTGGTTAAAATATACATATATAAGAAATTCAGTGAATAAGATGCTTTATAAATGCACACAGGACATTAATTTTAAAACATTCACATTATTGTCAAGTAAAGTTTTTATTTTTCCACTGAGAAATTGTAAATGAATTATCTCATTTATAACTGTCTGTACCTAGGGAAATAAGTGGTATTTGTAGCAGGTTTAAGGTAAGCTACATATTAAACACCGGTGTTTGAGGAAAAAGGAAAATGAAAAGCAAATAAGGATAACTAAAGAGATTGTAGCCTTGGAATAAGGTTGAAGGAAAAGCTCAGAGACCCAAACGGAATTGGTGTATGCTCATCACTAACATGTTCTAGGCTGAACTTCATAAACTTAATATTTTGCTAAGTCAAAACTGATCACATATTGGCAATTTCATATAGTGTTTTCTAATAAATACAGTCACATACTAATTAAGTATTCAACAAAGAGTTGATGACATTACAATAAGCAGATTTTTTTGTTTGTTTTTAGAGACAGAGTCTTAGTTTGACTCCCTAGTAGAGTGCCATGGTGTCATAGCTCACAGCAACTTCAAACTCTTGGGCTCAAGCAATCCTTCTGCCTCAGCTTCCCATGTAGCTGAAACTACAGGCACCTACCATGACAATGTCCAGCTAGTGTTTCTGTTTTTAGTAAAGATGGAGCCTTGCTCTTGCCCAGGCTGGTCTCCAACTCCTGAGTTCAAGTGATCCTCCCTCTTTGGCCTCCCATAGTGCTAGGATTAAAGGCATGAGCCACTTCACCCAGCCTAAACAGATTATTCATGAAGTGGTCTAACAGTTGAATTGATAGGACTATATTAAAAAGGCTAACGAGAGTTGAGCAACGAATTCTTAAGAAGACAATATTTCTTTCTTTTTTTTTTTTTTTTTTGAGACAGAGTATCACTATGTCGCCTCTCAGTAGAGTGCTGTGGCATCACAGTTCACAGCAACCTCAAACTCTTGGGCTTAAGCAATTCTCTTGCCTCAGCCTTCCAAGTAGCTGGGACTACAGGCACCCGCCACAATGCCCACCCTTTTTTGGTTGTAGTTGTTGTTGTTTGGCAGGCCGAGGCTAGGTTCGAACCTGCCAGCTCTGGGGTATGTGGCTGGTGCCCTAGCCACTGAGCTACAGGTGCCAAGCCAAGAAGATAATATTTCTAATGTAAATACTGGACAATAAATAAAGTCTTCTCCTACCAATGCATTTGAAAATTATATGTTTTTCTAAAAGCAAAAAGTCACTGTCTAGACAGCTGTGACCCTTTAATATAGTTCCTCATGTTGTGGTGACCCCCAATCATAATTACTTTCGTTGCTATAGTTGTAACTGTAATTTTACTACTGTTATGCATTGTAATGTAAATATCTGATATGGAGGATGGTCTTAGGTGACCCCTGTGAAAAGATTGTTCAACCCCCAAAGGGGTCCCAACCCACAGGTTGAGAACCGCTGGTCTAGATCATTAGAGATGATACGTTTCTGACTTAAAAATTAGACACATAGTAATATGAGGTAGTAAGTGATGCTTAGATTCAAAAGATAGTAATTATAAAGCTACTCTTTGAATAATACTCAAAATCTTAATTAAACTTCATTAGAAATCACTCAAGATATTAAGTTGGTCTCCAACTCCTGAGTTCAAATGATCCTCCCTTCTTATTAACCTAAGAAAGATAAGAGACAAAATTACATTTAAAAAAGACTCTTCCAGCTCAGCACCTGTGGCTCAAGCAGCTAAGGTGCCAGCCACATACACTTGAGCTGGTGGGTTCAACTCCAGCCCGGGCCCGCCAAACAACAATGATGGCTGTGACCAAAAAAACAGCCGGGCGTTGTGGCAGGCACCTATAGTGCCAGCTACTTGGAAGGCGGAGGCAGGAGAATCGCTTGAGTCCAGGAGTTGGAGGTTGCTGTGAGCTGTGATGCATTGGCACTCTACCCAGGGCGACAGCTTGAGGCTCTGTCTCAAAAAAAAATAAAAATAAAAAAGACTCTTCCTCTTCCCCCAATGGGTGTGTGTATAATTATCTCATTATCTACCTACCTTATCTGGTTCTATAGATACACACACACTTCAGGACAATTTCATTCCTATTACTAATTATATTCACTATGTATTTGGGTAAATAAGATTTATGTTTTATTTGCTCATTTTCAAGTGATTAGACAGATTTTTTTACTATATGTCTGGTTTTCACAAATGTTTTACCATTTTAACACTGACCCACAAAATATATAGTCTAGATTTGGAAAATGTTCATATTTGGACCCACTAAACAAGTAGGCTTAAACTTAATGTGCACACATGTACAGGCACTGTTATTAGAGACACAGAAGTTACTGCCGCCTCTTCCTCAGCAGCACTTCACACCCTCCTACATTTTCTCTTCATTCAATCTTAAGGTTTCTAAGTGAGACTCAAGTGAATTTCTTCTAAAAGATGAATGGGAATAATCAAGGGAAAGAATCTGCCACCTCTCTCAACATCATTTACGCTTCTTTAAACATATTTTAAGAATCTATTGATTTTGCCTTTTTCAATGCTCTTGAAATAAGAGCACCATATGGCCCTTGGATAAAATAGATTTGAAGGTGTCAACATTTTTTTGAAGCCAGTGACAGTTATAGAATTATTGCCCAAAGATAATGTGTTACTATCTGTAAAAATAAAATAAAATCCAGTAAAATCTTTTCTAAAGCTTTTAAAAAGCTTTGTTTAAAAGAAAAAAAAAAGCATATCTTTTAAAAAGAAAATAACAATGAGATTTACAGCTATACTAGTGTAAAAATGTTGGTGAATCCTTTGCATGAAATTTATATATAAATTTATTTATATCTACTCAAAATATGCTGATTTTTTAAATATATATCCTCAACATATACATAAACATATTCAATGTATTTGATTTTTTTAATATATATCCTCAATATATACATATATATTCAATGTACCAATAATGTTTGTTATCTTATATACCGTATCTTATATTTCTTATAAGTGTAGAAGTCAAATGTGACTTCAGTATTACAATTTTAATATAGTTTTTTCCTTTCTTAAAATATGTATACATTTTGGATGGCGCCTGTGGCTCAGTGAGTAGGGTGCCAGCCCCATATACTGAGAGTGGTGGGGTTTGAACCCAGCCCGGCCAAACTGCAGCAAAAAAATAGCTGGGCATTGTGGCAGGCACTATAGTCCCAGCTACTGGGGAGGCTGAGGCAAGAGAATCACCTAAGCCTAAGAGCTGGAGGTTGCTGTGAGCTGTGACAACACAGCACTCTACTGAGAGTGACAAAGTGAAACTCTGTTTCTAAAAAAAAAAAAAAAAAAAAGTGTATACATTTTTTGTCACCCTCTATATATACACACATATATAAACATATATATATATATATATATATATATATATAAATGAACAAATGCAATCATGTCAGGGCTCTGAAAATCAGTCTAAGCCAGACAACAAGTTGGGAAGTTTTATTCTTGAAAATCTACTGCAACTTTGGTTAAGAACAATGGTGGTCAGTGGCCTGCTTATCCAAGTTTGCTTTAATTCACTATTGGCCCCCACCCAACTCAGTAAGTCTCAGTTCTAATGACCTCAGAAGTGATTTCATCCACTTGGGGGGAACAGGAAGGAAACCTGTGATTTTATTAGCTAAAGGTAGCAAAGTTTGAAAGAAACAAATCAGGGAAAGTTTTGCTGCCTGAACTTGTAGCACTGGATAGGGTAAGTGGTGGAACAGCCAGAGATTTAATTGGGAGAACCTGAAAATAAAATTTTAAAATGTAAAAGGTTACATAACTCTCCCACATTCCAAGCTGATTAGACAACTATACCACATGGAGGGAAAGACCCAACTGATATGGACAGAAATTAAAAGCCAAGGGGACTAGAGAATAAGATAACCATAAGTATGCTCACAACCCCCAACAACGTCAATTGACAGAGAATAGAAGCATTACTGGATAGAAATGTTTGAATATATTATTTTTCCATATTATTGGCTGACCTCTAAGTTACCCAGACTTGCACTTTCAAAGGCAGTTCAAGATAAAAATTTTAATTTTATTTTAAAACTAAGCAATTAAAATTTTACAACTATGAATCCTGGGCAGAAAATAAAAACATCATTTGATAAACACCACAATTGGTTTGATAAACATCACAATTAGTTCTCTCTATGGTCTTTCAACCATAAGAAAAGCATCACCTACAAAGGGGGAAGTATGGTTGAAAGACCATAAAGAGAACCAATCTCTACAAAAATAAAAATAAAAAAATTAGCCAGGTATGGTGGCATATGCCTGTAGTCCTAGGTACTCAGGAGGCTGAGGCAGGAAGACCTTAAGCCCAGGAGTTCAAGGTTATATTGAGTTATGATTATACCACTACACTCTAGCCTGGGTCAGAAAAAAAAAAAGAGCTACAGAGAACTATGGGGAAATCTAATAAAGTCTTAGGGGAAAAAAGAGAGAGAAAAAAAGTTATGAAAATATTTTAAGAAATTCTAGACATTGGAATTCTGGGAAGATGAACATACCCTAATGGATATGAACAACTTGATATCTTCCTGCACTATAATAGCTGTAGATTTTATTTAACACCCCTTTGACAGTTTTGGATAGATCTGCCAAGAAGAAACTAAACAAAGAAATATTAGACTTAAACCTGACCCTAGAACAAATGGACTTATAGACCTCCACAGAACATTTCACCCTAATAAAACTGAATATACATTCTTCTCATCAGCCCATGGGTCATCCTCCAACATAGATCATATTCTAGGACACAAGTCCAAACCTCAGCAAATTTAAAAGTATAGATATTGTTCACTGTATCTTCTCAGACCACCATGGAATAAAAGTTGAACTAAACAGCAACAGGAATCTCTATACTCAAACAAAGTCATGGAAACTAAATAATCTCAGGCTATTTGATGATAGCTGGGTCAAAGACAAGATTAAGAAGGAAATAACCAAAGTTATGGAACAAAATGGTAACAAAGACACAAGCTATCAAAACCTGTGGGATACTGCAAAGGCAATCCTAAGGAGGAAATTTATAGCATTAGAAGCCTTCATCAAGAAAATAGAAAGAGAAGATGCCATCAACTTAATGGATTATCTCAAACAACTAGAAAAGGAAGAACATTGCAACCCCAAACCCAGCAGAAGAAAAGAAATAACCAAAATTAGGGCAGAATTAAATGAAATTAAAAACAAAAGAATCATTCAGAAGATCAATAAAACAAAAAGTTTGTTTTTTTAAAAGATTATCAAAACTGATACACCTAACCAGAAATAGAAAAGTAAAATCTCTAATATCATCTATCAGAACCTAACCAGAAATAGAAAAGTAAAATCTCTAATATTGTCTATCAGAAATGATAAAGGAGAAATAACATCAGACACTTCAGAAATTCAAAAAATCCTCACTGAGTAATCACTCAATGTAATAATTCTCAATTACTGAAAAAATCTCTAGTCCCACAAATAGATTCAAAAAATCCTCAAAATTCAAAAAATCCTCAATGAGTAATTACTCAATGTAGTAATCCTCAATTACTACAAAAATCTCTATTCCCAGAAATATGAAAATCTGAAGGACATGGACCAATTCCTGGAAGCACACCACCTTCCTAGACTCAATTAGAAAGAATTAGAAATCATGAATAGACCTATATCAATCACTGAAATAGCACCAACAATATGGAATCTCCCAAAAAAGAAAAGTCCAGGACCTGATGGCTTCACATCTGAATTCTATCAAAGCTTTCAAGAGGAACTAGTACCTATATTATACAATGTTTTCCAAAGCATAGAAAAAGAAGGAATACTTCCCAACACATTCTATGAAGCAAATATCACCCTGATACCCAAACCAGGAAAGGGTCCAACAAAGAAAGAAAATAATAGACCAATATCATTAATTAATATTGATGCAAAAATATTCAATAAGATCTTAGCAAACAGAATTCAACAACACATCAAAAAAATTATACACCATGATCAAGCTGGTTTTATTCCAGGGTTACAGGGTTGGTTCAACATACATAAATCTGTAAATATAATATATCACATCAATAAAATAAAAAACAAAGACCATATGATTCTCTCAATTGATACATAAAATGCCTTTGATAATTATCCAGCATCCTTTCATGATCAGAACACTTAAGAAAATAGGCATAGAAGGGACATTTCTTAAACTGATAGAGGCCATCTACAGCAAACCCACAGCCAATATCCTATTGAATGGTGTAAAATTGAAAACATTTCCACTCAGATCAAGAGCGAGACAAGGATGCCCACTGTCTCCTCTGTTATTCAACATAGTAATGGAAGTCTTAGCCATCACAATCAAGCAAGAGAAGGTAATCAAGGGTATCCAAATAGGGTTAAAGGAGATCAAACTCTCACTCTTCGCTGATGATATGATCCTATACCTGGAAAATCCCAGGAATTCAACTACAAAACTTTTAAAACTGATCAAGGAATACAGCAGCATCTCAGGACACAAAATCAATACTTACAAGTCATTAGCTTTTATGTATGCCAATAATAGTCAACCGCTGAAAATATAGTCAAGGACTCTATTCCTTTTTTAATAGTGCTGAAGAAGATGAAATATCTGGGAATTTACCTAACAAAGGACATGAAAGATATCTCTAAAGAGAACTATGAAACTCTGAGAAAATAAATAGCTGAAGATGTTAACAAATGGAAAAACATACCATGTTCATGGCTGGGAAGAATCAACATTGTTAAAATGTCCATACTACCCAAAGCTATCTACAGATTTAATGCAATCTCTATTAAAGCACCATTGTCATACTTTAAAGAACTTGAAAAAATAGTACTTCATTTTATATGGAATCAGAAAACAACTAGAATAGCAAATACATTACTCAGAAATAACAACAAATCAGGAGGTATCACATTACCAGACTTCAAGCTATCCTATAAATCTACAGTGATCAAAACAGCATGGTACTGGCACAAAAACAGAGAGGTAGATTTATGGAACAGAATAGAGAACCAAGAGATGAACCCAGCTACTTATCATTATTTGATCTTCAACAAGCCTATCAAAAATATTCAGTGGGGGAAAGATTCCCTATTTAACAAATGGTGCTGGGTGAACTGGCTGGCGATTTGTAGAAGACTGAAACTGTACCTCCACCTTTCACCATTAACAAAAATTGATTCTCACTGGATAAAAGATTTAAACTTAAGACATGAAACTATAAAAAAATACTAGACGAGAGTGCAGGGAAAACACTTGAAGAAATTGGCCTGGGAGAATATTTTATGAGAAAGACTCCCTGGGCAATTGAAACAACACCAAAAATACATTACTGGGATCTGATCAAACTAAAAAGCTTTTGCACAGCCAAGAGCACAGTAAGTAAAGCAAACAGACAACCTTCAGAATGGGAGAAGATTTTTGCAGGTTATGCTCTGAAAAAGGTCTGATAACTAGAATCCACAGAGAACTCAAACTATCTCTGATGAAGACAGGCGAAATCAAGGTATAATCACCGCCACATTCATAGGACTGGCAAACCATACCTAGAGTCTAGAACGTAGAAGGCAAGAGGGGAGAGAAAGGAGGCAAGGGGGAAGGTGGGAGGAGGGCTGATATTTGGGGGGACCTCACCTAATGTGCATGATGCAATGGTACATTTCAAAACTATGAAGAAATTAGTATAATTGTGATGGATGTGTTACTTAGTCCAATGTAAGCATTTCTCATTGTATATCAAATCAGTACACTGAAACCCATAAATGCATCAATGTACACAGTTATGTTTTAATAAAAAAATAAAATTTGTTAAAAAAAAAAAAAAGCCAGGTGCATAGCCTACAAACACATGAAAAAATGCTCATCATCCTTAATCATCAGAGAAATACAAATCAAAACCATTCTGAGATAACATCTAACTCCAGTAAGATTAGCCCACATCATGAAATCCCAAAACTACAGATGTTGGCATGGATGAGGAAAGAAGGGAACACTTCTACACTGCTGATGGGAATGCAAGTTAATATGACCTTCTTGGAAAGAAGTTTGGAGAATACTCAAGGAACTAAAAGTAGATCTAACATTAGATCCTGCAATTCCTCTACTAGGTATATACTCAGATTATCAAAAATTATTTTACAAGAAAGACATTTGCACCAAAATTTATCCTGCAGCCCAATTCATAATTATCAAGACATGGAAACAGTCTAAATGCCCATCAACCCATGAATGGATTAACAAATTGTGGTATATGTACACCATGGAATACTATGCAGCCATAAAAAAGATGGAGACTTTATATCTTTTATGTTTACCTGGATGAAGCTGGAACATATTCTTCGTGGTAAAGTATGTCAAGAATGGGGAAAAAAGTATCCAATGTACTCAATACTACTATGAAATCAATATATAACCACCTACACATTCATATGAATGGCAAAACATAACTATAGTCCAGAAAGTAGAAGGGAAGAGGAGAAAGAAGAGAGAGGAGGGGGTTTGGGGGAGGAGGTAGGTTTGGGGGACCTCACCTAATGTGCATGATGCAATGATACATTTCAAAACTAAGAAGAGTATAATTGTGATGGATATGTTAATCAGTTCAATGTAAGTATTTCACATTGCATATCAAATCAGTACACCGAAACCCATAAATGCATCAGTGCACACAGTTATGATTTAATAATTAAAAAATACATATATATATATATATATCCTTTGAGCAAATCAGTAGTAATCACTGCAAGACTACCACAAGAGCCTGGCCAACACATTCTGATCTAAACACATTACATTTTCTGGTTAATTCTATCTCTTTTTTAAGAGAATGATATGAAACTCATGCTTAAATTTGACTCTAGGAGAGAATTCCAGTATCTTGATCAGTGAACAATATAGTTTTCATAGATCTGAAACCAGTCCAGAATATATTAGAGCAAGCCTAAAAAATGGATCCTGAGGAAAATCCCAAAGGGATAAACATTTTCCCAAGAAAATGCTTAGGTGCCAACCCATTTCAAGTACAACATGAAGTTACTTTAGTAGTAGTGGAAGAGATTTTCTAACTATCGAAATAAAAATTCTAAAACTTTGAGTCTCAGTTCCAACCTAAACTGAGTGAATGTTATTAGAGTGGATGATACTTTTCTCAGCAAGGAAGGCCAACCCGGTGTAGCCCACAAGGAACATACCAAAGTGACTCGCATAACAAACACTTTCCATTATCCCACATAATAAGAAATATGAGGTGGGCAGTCTTCAAGTTTCAAGATTCTGGGACTTTTTACACTTTTCTTCACCTGGCCCTTCCCTCAGGTTTTGCAAGATGGCTGCTGTAGCTCCAGATGTAATTGGTGTAAAGGCAGGAATCTGAAATGGGAGGGAAAAACTAGTGGGAAGTATGATAAATTTCTGTTTATTCTTACATCTTATAATAGAGAGACACATCTTCTCTAAATGTTCTCCAACAGATTTCCCTGTGCTCCTCATTTGCCTGAGCAGTCAAATGGCCAGTCCTAGGTTCAAAGGATTATGAGAAATGGACTACTTGGCTAAGGAAAATGGGATTGTTATGATTGGCTCAGACTATTTCTAAATCTGTACAAATAAATCTTGGATTCCATTAGCGTTAAAAGGGGATGAGTCTTCAGGAAAAAAAAGGAATAAACTACTGATACACGCAATAACATGGATGAATCTCAAGAACGTCATGCTAAGTGAAAGAAACCAGACCTAAAGATGACATACACTGTGTGGTTTGATTTATGGCCTTTTAAAAATACACAAAGCATTAGGAACAGAAATAAGATCGCTGGTTGTCAGAGACTCAGGAAGGGGAAAAGGAACTGACTACAAAGAGGCATGAAGGAGATTTTTCAGATAAAGAAAATGCTCTCCATCTTGATTATGGGAATAGTTACACAACTGCATAAATGTCCCAGGATTGATAGAATTGTACACCTACAAAAAAAGGTTGCCTTCACTGCATGTATATTATATTTACATAAACAGAAGAAGTTTGAGGGACTTCTCTAGCAAAGGCCACTAATACATTACAACTCCCTTTATTAATACTTCTTCCAAACACCCTTATATTCTGAAGCTCCCTTTGGAGACCTAGAATTAAATAATTTTTTTAAAGACCCTACCACAGAAGTAGCCTAGGCCTAGAAAATTATTTCAGTAAAGACTAGTTAAGTAAGAAAAAAAATATATAGGTGCTCCAGAACGTTCCTGGAATCTTACCATTTGTTTTAGCCCAAGTCTATTTCCCATGATCATCAACAACATGTAGAGCCAGACTTGGCCAGAACACGTTTCTCTGACCGTGCTCTCCACACACAGCATTCAAGATCCCAGGTCCCTTCGAAGGATAGCTAATAAATACAAAACTGTGGTCAAATACACATAATAGCAAGCACATTTCAGCATAAAAACCATTGGTCTAAAGCTTAAATGGCATCATAAGAATTGAACAGAGTAATCGCTAAAATCACGCAACACGCCAAAAAGGCTTATCCATGGCTTTCCCTAGGACATTGTTTCTTTAGTTTGGTTCACACAGCAGTGCTTTTTACAGTTACTAAGGTGCTAAGTCTATACAATGGCAAGTTTTTTAAAAAATCAGAAATTCAATTATTTCTATGATTTTAAACGTTCAGAAATTTAGGTTTCACAGACTGAACATTCAAATATTTAAATATGTCTTCTTCACTTCATCCAAATGTTTTGGAGTTTTAGAGGAAAATTAAGGGTGAGAAACAATGGGACAAAATGAATCAACTAGAATTTGTATTTTGAGTAAATTTTGAGAAACAACCACTAGACATTTGAGTTAATATTTGTGCCTTTTGAAACAATGGACAATCACTAAAATTGATTCTTAAACTTGAATAGTGATTTACTACTACCCTGCATCCATTCTCTAACCTAAAAAGGCCATTTAAAGATCAAGTGCACCCCCATCAGTTTAGTTTGAGCTTTAAAATGTGGCATTTCTTATGAAGTTTCCCAAGCTTCTCTAGTTGAAAATTTAAATATAATACCCTTATAAACACAGCAGTTCTGCTGAGTAACCAAACTTAACCTCTCAAAACAAAGCATTTCTATTAAAATAACTTGTTTGGCACATCATTAGGATTGTGCTATTATTAGTTTCAGGCAAACAGATGTCTTCCTGGATAAAATCCAAGCCAGGCATCTTTTTTTTTTTTTTTTTGGGGGGGGGGGCAAGCTGGCAACATGTTAAATTATACTTTTTCCAGTTCAGTAACTTTTTAGCATTAAAAAGAGATATAATCTTGCAATTGGACTTGAGTTTTTAATCTACCCGGTTACAGTAAATATTGTAACAATTGATTCTTTGCAAAACCAAGATAGTAAACTTCATGTTTTATAAAAATACTGATATACTAGCCAATGACACTAAATGTACAAAACAAAAGATTTATAATCCTTCTGAGAGCTCTAAGATTCATTTTTTAAATGCAAATATATGTCAATATTATTTTGAAAATGTGCATCATAATATCAAAGAGCATCCTCCAATACTATATGTGAAGGACTTTAAAATGCACTAAATATTTACACTACAACTTTTTCTTTTAATATATAACAGAAATTTTCTTTTCCACTTTCCTATATTGAGACACAATGAAGCAATGTTTTCCATAGTAAAAGTAACCTTAAATTTGCTCTTTGAATGTTTGTATATTTAAAAGTCAAAATAAGAACGTTTTAGAGACTACTCCCTGTCCCGTTGTTGTACATTATTACCTCCATCCTTTCAGTAACAGAATGCTATTTTTTCCTGGCCTCTTTTGTCACCATGAATAGTCACATGACTATGTTCTGGCCAATAGGATAAGAGGAAAAGTGACATGAGCAACTTCCAGATTATTACCTTAAATGGAAGTTAATTTCCTCTTGTTTTCTTGTTTCCTTTTTCCTGTTTCCTGCAGGCTGCTGCCAATGAATAAGCTTCAGCATTAAAAAACTGAAAGAACAAAATGGAAGGAATCTCAAATTCTGGTTGACCTTGAAGAAAAGAGCCACTTATATTCCCTGAACTGCTTACCTCTGGAATGTTTCTATAGAGACAGTTTTATCTGAATTTATACATTATGTGTTCACTCCATGAGGGTAGAACAGAAACAAGGCTCAATTTTATGAGGCTATCTGGAAAGTATCCAGCCGTGTATTATTAAAAAAAAAAACAGACATATATAGCGGAATACTTTCCAGATAGCCCTTTGTATATTCATGTTTATGTAATTCAGATGGAAAGTTCTCTTCCAAATAAATCTCATCTTTCCCATAGATGAGTTACATATAACAATAAATAAATACACTACAAATGATAATATTAGAAATTAAATTAAATTCTATATAATAGAATAAATTATTTGTTTACCACAAGATATATATAAAAGAAAAGAGTATATATTAGGGGTTATAACAGAGAAACAAAATGCTAAAAGTGTCCATTAGACGTGGTATCATGAGTTGAAACTGTCACGATTTATCTTTGAATATGCCAGAGTGATTACTTAAAATAAGATTAGCAATGATCTTCAACTGACATTCTTAGAAACATGGAGATGATTTTGAAGTGAAGATCCTTTTTAGAGTAAAAGTCTTGATATTTTCCATCAGTTAAAATGACTACAATTCACAGTGATTTTGGTCAAAAATTGTTGAGATGCAATTTATAGAAATCCAATTTTAATTAGTTTTAATCACAAGTGGAACTTTATTGATCCATAAACCGAGAGGCTAAAGATGTAATACAGTTTAGCATAGCTGGATGCAGTGGGTTAAATGACATCAAAACCACCCTCTTCTTCCTCTCTTGGCCTTGGGGTTGTGTGTGTGTGTGTGTGTGTGTGTGTGTGTGTGTGTGTTTTGCATCTGTTTCTAGGCAGACTTTCCCCATTTGGTGGCCCAGAGAGGCTCAGGAATCTAAGTTCATTGTTATACATACTGTGAGTACTTGAAGCACTGAAGGATACGTGCGTGCTTCTTCTTGATAGCTTTACCCAGGGCTGGGAAACTTTTTCATGTTGGAAGGCTATACTAATTTAGCTGTTATCAAGTAAGCCTGCATTCAAGAACTTTGTTTCGATATATTTTAAAATGTACATTAATAAAATTCTAACTAGTATTTACTTAAATAATTTCACAGGCTTTATTAAAAATTGGCCACTCAAACTAATTCCAGTAAATGAAGACTCGGGGCACTCTTGACTACCTTCAATCACTGCCCAAAAATTCACTCAACAGAAAATATCTGAGCACTCTCAGGTGCTGAGTCAGGCAGCATTCTAAGTATTCAGAATATTGCATGGAAGAAAAGAATCAAGCTATTTTTTCTAATAAGTGAGATTTTTCAGTGCAATTTCCTCCCACCACCTGATGGGAGGATTCTCTTAAGAATCTATTCCCAAAGAAGCAATCTACAGATTCAATGCAATCCCCATTAAAATACCATCATCATACTTTCAATATTTGGAAAAAATAATTCTTCATTTTGTATGGAACCATAAAAAAACTCTGTATAGACAAGGCAATTCTTAGTAATGGAAGCAAAGCCAGGGGCATTACCCTACCAGACTTTAAGCTATACTACAAGGCCTTAGGGGCCAAAACAGCATGGTATTGGCATAAAAATAGAGACACAGACATTCAGAATCGAATAAAAAACCATGAGATGAAACTAACATCATACAGCCACCTGACCTTTGATAAACTAAACAAGAACACAAACTGGGGAAAGATTTTATGAAGAAGACTTCCATGGCAATTGTAACAACAAAAATAAACAAATGGGACATAATTAAACTGAAAAGCTTCTGTACAACTGAGGAGACAACAACCAAAGCAAATAAACAACCTTCAGAATGGGAAAATATATTTGCATATTATGAATCAGATGAAGGCTTGATAACTAGGATCTACAGAGAATTCAAATTAATCAACAAAAAAAGAGCCAACAATCCCATATATCACTGGGCAAGAGATACGAACAGAACCTTCCCTGAGGAGGAAGACAGACAAATGGCTAACAAACATATGAAAAAATGCTTATTGTCCCTATTCATCAGAGAAATGCAAATCAAAACCACCCTGAGATATCACATAACCCCAGTAAGACTAGCCCACATCACAAAGTCCCAAAGTTGCAGATGCTGGCATGGATGTGGAAAGAAGGGAACATTTTTACACTGTTGGTGGAAATGCAATCTCATACAGCTTCTTTGGAAAGAAATTGGGAGAATCCTCAAAGATCTCAAATTAGATCTCCCATTTGACCCCACAATCCCACTACAACCCAGAAGGGAAAAAAGTCGTTTTTCCATAAGGACATTTGCACTAGATTGTTTATTGCAGCTCAGTTTACAGTCACCAGGATATGGAAATAACCTAAATACCCATCAACTCATGAATGGATTAACAAATTGTGGTACATGCACAGCCATAAAAAGATGGTAACTTCACATCTTTTGTAATACCCTGGATAGAGTTCAAATATATTCTTCTTAGTAATGTATCATAATAATCCAATGTATTATAAGAATGGAAAACATCCAATATACTCATTTCTAATATGAAGCCAGTAGATGATCCAATGCATGCCACATAGGAGAAACACTCATTTCAATTCAAGTTAGGAGGAGGGGTAACAAAACAGGGGCAGGGGTGGTGTGCTCTCACTGAACGGGCACAAAGTGTGGAGGTTGGCACACCTTTAGTGTGGGGGACATAACCGCAAGATGAACTCTACCTAACAAAATCAAATATTTTGACCTGGTTGCTTGTACCCTCACATTCAACTGAAATAAATTTACTTAAAAAAAAAAAAAAAAGTCACTGTAATGTATTGTGTGAACTAAATGAAAAAGAAAATGTTCCTGCCACTGTCTGAAAAAAATAAATAAATAAAAAATTTAAAAATGGTGGTTAAATATTTATATATGTGTGTGTGTGTGTGTGTGTGTGTGTGTGTGTGTATGAATCTATTCATCACAGTCATTGTCTTGAGTGCCTTTCTAAACATCAGGAATCCTGGGGGAAAACTAGGGTCATAGATAATCAGCCTCACTGGACAGCTGACATCACCTAGGCCTCTGCCTACATCTACTTGGAACCTTCACCCTTACCCAGTTCAACACAAAATCTCAGACTCTCGTTGACCTTTTTCTCTCATGTATTGTCATCTCATACCATTCACCTTTTCTTCACCTCTCACGGCAAGTGGCCTATTTCCCTTTGAGA
Source organism: Loris lydekkerianus (assembly GCA_963574355.1). Taxonomy (NCBI): domain Eukaryota; kingdom Metazoa; phylum Chordata; class Mammalia; order Primates; family Lorisidae; genus Loris; species Loris lydekkerianus. The sequence goes on along the minus strand of CAUYPK010052813.1, from coordinate 3,782 downwards.
TTTTTTTTTTCTTTTGTTTTTTAATTAGTGTATGTGATAATGACCCAATATTACTTATGGTGAAAGATAGTCTTCAGCATGAATTTACTTCCCAGTTTGTTGTTTTTGTAAATACTGAGAAAAAATTGTTCACACAACAATGTGGGATGGGACAAATGGGAATGGAAGTCTTGATATTACCACTATAATTCAACTACTAAACTCCTTTCAGCTTATATACCAAACATTACATAGGGACCTATTATCAAAAATTATGTTTCAATGATCGGTTCCTTCAATGGTTTTGGAAGCAAAGAATCAGAAACCCCCTGACTTTCAAAATGATTTATTTGTGAGTCATTGAGAAATTCACTTCCTTATCATTGATACAAATTTTTCTTTTCTTTGATGTCCCTGTGGTTTTACACCCTGAGGTGACCAACATGAAATTAGATGGGATATATGATTTTGCTTTATAAAATGAGAGAAGTGTGATTGCAAAAACACAATGGGAAATGAAAATAAGCATGATGTTTTAACTGAACTTCTCAGGCTAATTTTAGGAAAGAGTGAATATGGGAGTTGAGGATCTAGACACTGACTTTCCCAAGCCTGTGTATTTGGTATAGTCTTTGTGGACCTCAAGGAATTCAGGTGTATCCCAGTTTCAAGAATGCTTATCCACTGCCCCATAAAATCCCAACCTTGGGGCAGCTGCTTTAGCAAGTCTTGAGCTGCCATGTTGTTTTTCTCCCTTTCTTTGAATATTCATATTTCATCAAAATACTATGTATGGTTCCTATTCACCATCTTCACTTTCTTACCTCCTACTTGGTCCTAAGCCACACTATAACCAGTAATCCATTTTCATAGTGCCACAGAATCAGCCCACGTAGAAGTCACCAACAATTTTTTCAGGCATATCTTTTATTGCTCTCGGGACTTCTTTGCAGCATTTGACCTTGCTGACCACTCAGTGCTTTTATTAATTCATTATTTCTATACCTATCACTTTATTTCTTCCTTTCCATCCTGTTTTTCAAGATCTTCTTTTATTGTATGGTACTCCTAAATGTTCCCCAAGGTTTGTGTCCTTAGCCTTCTCCCATTGACCAATGGTTTGGTGATTTTCGTATCAGCTCAAATATTTTGACTGAAGGCAAATGCTTTATGTCCAGTGCCTATTACAAAGCTTAACTTTTCTGTCTGATTCACTGTCTCAGAAAGCCAAAATCTGAACTCATTATCTTTCCTGCCAAGTGTGTGCCCCTTTCTGGAGTCCCAAAAAGCTCTGAATGCCACCAAGACTTCTAAATTAGAAACCTCAAGAGCTTTTCTTATTTTCTAATCCTTTTGCTCCATAAGTGAAGCAAAAGACCACATATTATTGATTAAATCTAATATACATATATCTTACCTATTCATGTCTCTAATTTATCCTTTTAATGAGTATTTATTGCACATCTATTCCATTCCAGGCATTATTCTAATAATAATGTTAGGTAGGCAGATGTGCCAGAAATACTCATTAAAAGGATAAATTAGAGACATGAATAGGTAGTTGTTACTAACAGATATTATTATCATGTCGACTTATGTATAATGACAGGCTCGTGTGACTGAAATCTTATCAATGTTTTGTATTTTTGAACCTCTGTGATTAACTAACATTACTACCCTTAAAGGAAAAGGGACTACTCCTAAAAAAGCAGACGCCACTACTTTGCCACCTGCTTTCTAGTAAAGATTTTTCATATTTCTAAGCTTATAAACATGATTAACACTAGAAGAAAAATTATATATTGAAATATTTTAGTCTTACAATTGGAAAACAATTTTAAAAAATAATGTTAGGTAGGAATAAGGAGGAAGGGGAAGAGATGCTTTGTCTAGCGGTATTCACTGAGAAACAGATGATGCTGGGAGATGCTTTGTCTACTAGAAGGAACAAATTAACTTTAGGGAGTTCCCAAGAAGAACAGATGACCTGTCAAGGAGGTCCCCAATGACTAACCAGATGTTTGGTCTACAAAAGAAGGTCTCCAAAGACTGACCAAAGAAAAGGAGACAGAGATACCACAAAGTGAAGACATTATCAAGGCCTGGATAGAGGGTCTTTGGGATAACAGTGACCCTAAATGATCTATCCTCGTTAACATAGTAAAAATTACACCCACCAGTGCCATGATAGCTTACAAATACCATGGCAACTACTGGAAATTTCCTTGTAAGGAAAGAAAAGGGGAGGATTCCCAGTTCCAGGAATTTCCCATTCTTCTCCAACAAAAACCATGAACATCCCACTCCCTGCTCAGCATAATATTAAGGAATCTGCATAAAAAGAGAAATCTTGTTAAATTCAAGGTGGGTGAGAAATCTTGCCCACTGTTGAGGGCTGACACGTTCCTTCTCTGCAATGTACTATGCTTTAATAAACTTTGACACTTTGCCTGCTCACACCTGCTCACTCTGCTCATTTACTCCATGGACTCAATACCAGCAACCTTTCTTCAGTACTGGTAACCAAGAACCAGGAAACACAGGGACTGATACCTGGTCCTCCAAACACTTAAAGGTAAAAAGAGAAGATAAAGATAAACATGCTCCTTGTATTTTTAGATGTTCTTATGTATTTGTGTGTACATATATTCTCTATATTAGAGTTGAACCATATAAAATTTCTTCAGGATAAATTTTTTAAAGATTAAATTTCAAAAAGAATAAGGGAAGGACTTTAGAGTTATCAATTTACCTAACATTTCTCTATACTCTTTCCTTGACATGGAATTAATCAATATCTCCAAATTTCTATCATTTGTATTGTTTACAATTAGCTTTTTATTGTGTAGTTGATTAATTGTAACTTAACCTTGAAAATTAGTCCTTTACTATGAAAAATAGCATAAAGAAATGGAATTCTTCTGTGAATATTAAGGGAAAAATTCAAAGAAAAATACAATATTATAACTGAAAAATCACTAATTAATAAGAAGATGTATAATAGGTCATTAAAATCAGAAAAACTTGCCAATAAATTTTCTCCTACGTTTTAAGGCTGAAGACGTATTAAAAATGTTGATCACATTAAAACCAAATGTCCAGGCTAGCCACAGTAGCTCACACCAGTAATCCAAGCACTTTGGGAGGCCAAGGCAAGAAGATAGCTTGAGGCCAGAAGTTCAAAATCAGCCGGATAAACAGAATGAGACCCTGTCTCTTAAAAATAAAAAAAAAAAGTTTTTTAAATTAACCATTATGTAGCACACATCTGCTGAGGAGATTGAGGCAGGAGGATCACTTGAGCCCAGGAGTTTCAGGCTACAGTGAGCTATGGTCATACCACTGCACTGTAGCATAGGTAACAGAGTGAGACCCTGTGTCAAAAAAGTAAGTAAATAAAGTAAAAACAAATAAAAATAAAAACAAGTGCTGCGATTGGATTAAAGATGGCGGCTGAGTAACAGCTTCCCTGCAACTGGGCACGGCAAGTCTGGGGAGACAAGACTCCAGACATCTCTGGCTGGTGGGATCTGCCTATGATCATCCCTTTGAGGATACAGGGAGCCAGCAAGGAACTTCTGGACCCCAGAAGGAGGACAAAAAAGTGGAAAACTGGCAAGTGGCTGCATGTGTTCAATCAACCTAATCACGCCGGCAACCGTGAGTACAAGCAGCAGTGAGACTGCAAACTGGAAAGGCCTTACCTGTGAACTCTTTTGGTGTTCTTGAACTTGGCACTAAGTTGAGCTGCCTTGGGGAGAACTTGAGCAAGAGTGTGGAGAACTTTGGGCATTGTCTGGAGC
>CAUYPK010052810.1:0-25708 GCA_963574355.1 Loris lydekkerianus | reverse complement strand
GCTATAAACATTCTGGTACAAATATCTTTGTTATAATGTGATTTTTGGTCTTCTGGGTATATACCTAGTAGAGGAATTATAGGATTGAATGACAGGTCTATTTTTAGTCCTCTAAGTGTTCTCCAAACATCTTTCCAAAAGCAGGGAAATCATGGGTTCAAAGCAGGAAAATAGTAAATTCAAAGCAGAGATTCTTGACTTTGGGGTTTGGGTTGGGTGAACAGCACTAGAATTCTAGGGAGTCCACATTCAGAAATTTTCAAGAAAATTCTGACATCAGTTTTGCATAATTTAGCCCTTCATACAGAAATATCATATCTTGGAAAAAACAGTGAATTTGGGTACATTTGGGGGAAATTAAACTAGTTTTAATGTGTCACTTTGGTCTTCCAGGTAATTCTCTAGATGACTTTAAATTCAGGCTCCCCAGTCTGATCACGTCACTGGGGCCTGTCATTCTCTCTTGGCCTTCTGATGACCCCATGATTTAAAAATTATTCAACCTGATGATCAGGGGCCTCTAAACAGGATTCTATTTTATAGACCCGCCCTTTAATCAAAACCAATCTTGGTTGCAAAGTCCCTCTCTTATGCTATCTTTTTCATTTAGCACGATTTATTACCATTTGATGTGTCAGAAAGTAAATCCAAATAAACAAAGGAGGAAAGTGCTTGTCTCCCTTAACTAGGAAATAGGTTTTAGATCTTGTTGAAACCGTGTACTCAAGAGACTTGTCTCCTTGCACTCTCTTTGTTTCCTTGGTAGGTTTTGCTATTTTTTTTCTTAGTGCATTCTGCTCCTTCCAGGAAGCCAGGAATTAATTCATCAAATACACTACCTTCAAATTCAGTAGCTCAGGGGATGAGAGAACCTAGTCCCTGGTAGGGATCAATAATCAAACTTCAGAAAGACACAGCCATTCCTGGGTTGTTAGTGGTGCATGTGGTGAGTCTCAACACCACATGACTTCCCAACTATAGGGGAGCGTACTCCTCAACGTTCTCCAGAGAAACAGTGTGTATGTGTGTGTGTGTGTGTGTGTGTGTGTGCATGCATGTGTGTGTAAAGACAGAGAGGGAGAGAAGTGTTAAGGGATTGGCTGACATGATTACAGAGACTGGCTGGCTCTGGGGGCCCACCAGCAGGATGGAGACCAGTGAAGAGAGAACACTGTGGTTAAGGTCCAAGGCCATCCAAAGCAGATGCCTCTCTTGCATGGGGGAGGTCAGTCTTCTGTGCTGTCCAAGCTGTAAGCTGACTAAATGAGGCTCACCTGCATCAGAAGAAAAAATCTGCTTTACTCAAAACGATCCAATTCAAATATAAACTGCATCTACAACCACCCTCAGCGGGACATCCAGAATATGTTTAACCAAATACCTAGGCACCTTGGGAACCACCTTGACACTTTAGTGCATAATCATCACCCCAGGGGATTATCTTGCAGAGATAAAGCAGACTGTGTTACCTGATGACAGGAAAATGATTGTTTCAGAAGCCAGCGTCCACCTATTCCCACATTCATGGCACATCTCACACACACACACACATACACACACACCAGGTCTCTCCTAGATTCAGAGATTTTCCTTTGGGAAAGGCTCACATTTCTTGTGTTATTCTCTTTGGCGACTTTCAAAATGTAGCTCATGAAGTAGATAGCAACATAATTAACTGTTCAACAAACTGAAGAAATGAAGTATAGTTGAAAGAAAACTAATAATGTTAGGAGGAAACCTAAGTCCTAGATCAAGAAACCTGAGGATTGAATGCAAAGAGGAACAGAGGAGCTGGAGGCCAGTCCTCTGCCCTTGGCATTCCCTAATGGAGATGTGGGTCACAGGTACTGTTAACATTTCCTATGACTGTCTTGGCTGGGGCAATTGCTTGATAACAGTTGTGTTTTCTTTTTAACTTGGTTAAGTGCTCAATGTAGATTCTATTTATACATTCTTTTCTTTAAAGAATTGTGCAATTTATATTGATTGATTGATGGATGGATTGAGACAGAGTCTCTGATTGATTGAGACTCTGTCTCCTTGGGTAGAGTTCTGTAGTGTCATAGGTCACAACAACCTCAAACTCCTGGGCTCAAGCGTTCCTCTGACCTCAGCTTCCTGAGTAGCTGACGTTACAAGTGCCTGCCACCATGCTCAGCTAGTTTTTATATTTTTAGTAGAGATGGGGTTCTCACTCTTGCTCAGGCTGGTTTACAGCTCCTAAACTCAAGCAGTCCACCTACCTCAGCCTCCTAGAGTGCTGGGATTACAGATGAGGGCTACTGCACCAGTCTCAGTTAGCTTTGAATCTCTCCCAAATTTGATAATTTGGGGATCTTGGTGAGGAAAAGGGGTCTGTGAAGAAAGCAAATACAAATAGATTATTGCTTTGCTGGCTTTCTGAGATAACACCAGTAAGCCAATTTATTCTCTAATCTTAAAAAATCTTATAAAGTGGGTATGTTTGAATTGGCCCTCTAAGAATCTCTGCAGATCTCTTCAGACATACAATTTTGAAGATTTAGTTTCAAAGATTGCACATTTTGGAAACAAACTCTTTTCCATAATGTTTCTTTTACTTGATAACAGTTTGAGGCCATTTAAATCCTGGATCTTCTTTCCCAGTTTTGAGCTAGCAATTTGTTCATTTACTTGTCCTCAGAGCATCTCCACGAGTTCCGCGACACTTTAGCATCAACTGAGGTCACAGGATGTGAGTAGCCTAAGCCCTGTGTGGACCCTGAGGGGACCAGAGGGAGCAGAAGGAGGAAGATGACCTTGAATGTGAGTTCACCTGTCTGTGTGTGTCTCCAGGTGTGCACACGGAGACTGGCTGCACCGTAATCCAGGCACAAACAGAGCTTTCCTGAAACATGTCCCTATACATGTCCACGTCTTCCCTAAGAACTCACCGGCTCCTGTTTACATTTATACATTAATTTACTCATTCATTAAACTTTATTTCAGCAGCAAAAGACACTTGGTCCCATTCACTGAGAGGGTGAGGACCACAGAACAGCTGGCCCCACTTGATAGTGTGTTAATCACAATCCCCCAGCAGGTAATTAGCACACACAACAAGGACAGTCCTCTCCTCCAATGTGCTTGACGCTGGGATAAATGCTTTCCCTACTTTAATTCAAACATATACTAGAGTCACTATTACCATATGTTAGTGCTCATTTTAGACATTTGGAACCTGGAAACAGAGGGATGAAGTGATATTAATACTTCTCTATCTGGATCTCTCACCAGAAACTTTCTCTATCGCTTAAAACAGCCCCGTTATAGGAATTGCAGGAATCTTGGTTGAATGCTCACAGTAGTCCAGGAACATAGAAAAGCATCCATGTGCCATAGGGCAGATGAAGCCCTGAGTACACGTATGCCCAGTGAGCATCTGACTCCACAGAGCTGGAGAGTGATAGGCCTGAGATTTGATCACAAATCATTTAACCTGCAGAGTTTGCTGAAATGCAAAACACAGATGCCAACATTGTTGCAATTTGACTTATGATTTTTTTACCCTTCTAAAGGGGATCATTTCTTTCTACTTGCATTCTCACTCCTGCTTTTCAGCCAATTTATTTGATAAAAGTTGAAAGCTATTTTATTTTATTTTATTTTATTTTATTTTATTTTATTTTATTGAGTCACACACACACACACACACACACACACACACACACACACATACATTCTGGACAGAATTAGTCCCCATCTCCTAGTCTTATCAGACTGCAAAGCCAGCATCAAAATGAAAATGGTACTTTCTTCTGTTCTGTTACAACCCTGGTTATTATTATTTTTTATATCCGCAGCGCCCCAGTTGGACTGCCTGCAGATCAAAGGCAGAGCTGCATTAGGGAACAATCAGGTTGGCTGCCTCTGACAGCTTTCAACTGCTTTGATCAGACACCTATCAGCACAGACAGACACAGTTTTGTTTTTTTTTTTTTTTTTTTTGCCTTTTGTCTGAGTCAGGAAATGAGAGAGATGATAGCTGCCTTTTGGTCCTAATCCTAACCACTCTGCTTGACAGGAGATGAAAGGAACACCAATTACCACTGGTAATGTCTGACTACAGTGTGCATGCATTACCCGGTTATCATTACAATTACACGGTGCTCGCAGTTACCTGAGGAAAGAAATGTTTAAGGCAAGCAGAGTCTCCAGCAGCAATGTGTGATGAACCTCAAGAGCAGAGCCCTCTGTGGAAGTGTTTCCAAAACTGCCTCCCCGAGAAGATGAAATCAAAGGAGAGTCCTGGGTCTCCCTGGCCTGGGTCTTCCCTGGTGGTCTGGGCTGGGGATTGTGTGTGTGTGAACTTATGAAATCAGAGATCACAGTGCTCGGTGAGGCTGGAGCTGGGATTGGAGTTCTCTTGTCCTCAGATATCTTCTCAAAGGTAGTTAATGTCATGGCTTTTGAACCTTAGTAGATTAGTTGGCATGTGAGGAATGCATCTGTTTCATAAACTAATTTTTAGATGTACCTATGAAAAGTTCACCTCACTAGCTGTATTTTTGTTTTCCTCAAAAATATTCAGCCAGGGACAGGGTAGGCTTAGGCTCCTGTGATGTCTGAAGTAACAACCACAACAATGATAACATTTGCAGCTTCTTTTTCCGTAAAAGTGAGCACATGTGAGCATGTGTGCAAGTGTGAGAACATGTGTGTGAGAGAATGTGTGCAAGTGTGAGAATGTGTGTGTGTGCATGTGCATGTGCACATGGGGTGTGTCTGCGCCATGCCCCTGGAGGTGGGAGCGCTGGCTTCTGTCGGGGTCAGAGACCATGGGCTGTTTAACCTTCACATGCTCTGATTTCATCTTCACACCCAGTGGAGACACAGATGTTATTATCAAATCTTAAAATGAGAAGAATAATTATTCAGCTAGTTACTGTATATTATTCGGGGTCAGTTGAAAAAAAAAAGTCATAACTTTAGGTTCCAGGTTTATATAACGTATCTTTGAATTATTTTACTGTGTTTAGCTCTCCTCATGATCATGAATTTGTTTAGATATTCATAACAGCTATCAGTAACCACTCTTTTTGATCTGTCAGCCCTACTGTGTTGTCACGTCCCAGGTCAGTTGTCACGTCCCAGGTCAGTTGTCACCATTTGGGAAAGTTGACTTTATTATTTTAGTGAAAGCTCCTCTCTCTATTTTCACCAACTGTACATGGCCTGCCTCACACTGTGATAGACGCCAGGGTCAGTTCTGTACATATTTAGGAGGTGCATGAAGGTCTGTGTTCCTTGAAGATGTTCCAAGTCTTACTTATGTCTGTGACCTCAGCTTAGCACAGAACATAAAAGAAAAAAAAAATAGAGTGAATATTAAACAAATACTTAAATTGAACTAGTGCAATTATTAGAAGAATAGCTATTATATTCCTTCATGCCAAGTGGCAAGTGATTCTTCTAACATCCTTTTATCTACCTCAGTCTTGATTTAAAAAGACAAAAACAAAAAGAAATTTCTTTTTCATGAAGAAACACTAACCTAACATAAAATGTAACCTAGTAACTTGCCATAATTAAAAAGAAGGAACACTTGGTTTTTAAAGCATAGTGGTTCTGATTGTGGTACTCTTACCAGGCAAAGATGGGTAGAGATTTGACACCTCAGGGAGGAGGCAACTTTGAAATCCATGAAAAAAAGGAATATTTAAAATTCACCATGATCACTCAGTGGAAATGACAGCCATCTAGGAAGAGGACTGACGTGGAAAAGTAGAGGGTGTTTCTCAGGTCGAATCCAGAGGAATGCCCAGCAGAGCTGGAGGATGCTGCCTGACTCGGGTGCATGAACCATTAGAGCTAAATGAAACTTCTTTTCAGTGAAAAATCTAGTCTTGAGAAAAAACTCCTAGGTGTAGAATCAGAATCATGCAGCCAGAGTTAGTAGATAGAAAGGGAAAGAAGGTTCCATTTAGGAGAAGAGAAAGCCAGTTGTTCTCTTTTAAAAGATCATGTTTTTTTAACATTTCATGTGAACAACAGGAAAGAGAGTTTTGGGACCATGAAACTACAAGAGTTAACACCTGTGTTTCTTAAGAGTACAAGAAAACTAATCTCAGTTAAACCTGACAACAGAAATGTGTTTTGATATAATCCTATATAAAATTAATACAAAATAAAAGGAGGAAGAGAAGTAGAAGAAAAATTTCTTCAAAGAAACTCAAGCCATGAAAGAAAGACATGTCTATGAACCAGATGAAACTTCCTACCATATATTTCAAAATAATCTAAATGAATTTGAGAAAATGGTAGAATCTGTGAGAATACAATAGTAAGAACTTGAAAAACTCGGATGATTAGTAAAAGAAGAATATCTAAAATCCTAGCTGACATAATTCAGAGAAGAATTATAAATAAAACAACCATTTCAGAAATAAATATTAAACCAAGAGAACAAGAATAAGTAGACAAGTAATTGTGTAGATTATGATTTAATAAAATAGAAGATGTAAAGAAAAATTTAAATGAAGAAATAACTTAGAGTGATCTAGAAAAGAACCAAGGAGAATTAAATCTATATATTAAAGAAGAAAACAAAAGAAAAATTCAAAAAATAGCTCAACTATTGAAAAAATAATTACAGAAAACCCTTTTGAAATAAAAAATAAAACCCTCAAACTGTAAGATGAAAAGGCGTAGACCATATCTAGGAAAAGTAACCTACAGTGGACACGGCTTATTCATAATTTATTACCTTATTAGACTTTACATATAGTAAATATATACATACTATATATAGTAAATATACTATGAATTAATTACATTGCATAATAATTACATGATCAAACTTTTGTAAATCTTGGTTAAAAATACCAAATTACTTCATAGAGGAAGAAAATCAGATAGACAGTAGAATTTTTGACATCAACATGTACAAACTGACAATAGAATACCATATTTAACATAGTCAGATGACAGAAAGTATAATGCTAGGATGCTATGTCAGCCACACAAGCCTATAGTACCACACCTACGGTGCATCTTACAAGGGTACACGTGAAATTTATAGGTATAGAATATAAATGTCTTAACATAATAACTAAGAAAATGCTGTGAAGGCTATGTTAACCAGTTTGATGAAAACATTTCAAATTGTATATAAAACCAGCACATTGTACCCCATGATTGCATTAATGTACACAGCTATGATTTAATAAAAAAAGGAATAAAGATTAAAGATAATAACTCTTGAACTCAAAAATATATAGACTGCACCTATCAAAACTCAGGATATATAGAATATGTCTGCACAACCGAAAGTATATATACTGCATTTAGTAACACATAAGGCATAATTAGGTGAAAAAGTCATTTCTTTAATTTAGCTGCTACAGGTGTGGAAAGGTGAGAAGTTGTTACCAGCCAATTTCAAAACTAATGATGGGAAAGCAATGACAGTCCCAAGCAAAAGAGATTACCGAACACATTGCATAAAGGAAGGTGCTTGACAAAAATATGCAACTAAACATTTGCTAAACAATAAAACATGCATTTTAAAAACATGATAAATTTGCAATAAAAAATTTTTAGATGGCTACAAAAACAAATTCTAATGAAAGATTTTTAAAAGATACAAACCTAAAACAAAGATATCAAAAGAGTGCCTGCAAAATGAGGAATAGTGGCACGGAGTTAGGATCAACCAAATGAGGCCACAGTGTTGATACTATACACGGTCAGAGATGATGATTCAGATTAAAAGCTATGAATGGAAATGACACTCAGTAATGTTAAGAACAACCATGCACACTCAGTCTGTAGGTTATTAAAATTCTATCCCTCATAACACAGCATAAAGATGAAACTGTGGTAGATGCAAGGAGAATCCACATTACTTACAGATTTTAACAAACATCTACCAATTATCACACAGACCAAAGCAGACAAAAATTAGAAAAAGAAAAATTAAAAAGAGACACGAATAAATTAATGAAGTAAGTCATATAATTATATTGAAATGTAAACCCTAATAATTAAAAAAAAGTGTTTTACAAATATATATAAAAAAAATACACTGTAGACCACCAAGAAAATCTTAGTAAGTTGAAAATAACACCACAGCAGCTGTAATATTCTCAGCCCACAATGCAAAAAATACTAGAGATTAACAATCAATAAAAAGAGCATCCAGCTGCTATACTCTTAGAGCAAGAAGAAAATACCAGACCCAAGTAAGAAAAACAACATGGCAGAACTGGGCGGAGACTTTCTGATCTACAGCACAGATAACTAAACTGTAGTGTTCAGGTCAACACCAGCTCACTGTCCGTTTTGTCATAGCATTTTCTTGGAACATAGCAATATCTATGCAGTTATTTATTGACAAGTGAAGGTTTTGTCCTACAATGACTGAAGTGTGTGCAACAGAGACCAGGAGGTACATAAACCCTAAGATATTTAAAAGATGTGGAATTCTATTCAGCCATTAAAAAATGGAGACTTTACATCCTTTGTATTAACCTGGATGGAAGTGGAAGACATTATTCTTAGTAAAGCATCACAAGAATGGAGAAGCATGAATCCTATGTACTCAACTCTGATATGAGGACAATTAATGACAATTAAGGTCACAGTGGGAGTGGGGGAAGGGGAGAGCAGAGAGAGAAAGAAGGAGGGAGGGCTAGAGAAAGGAAGAGTAGAGAGGGGGAAGGAGGGAGGGGGTGGGACCCTGGTGTGTGCCACACCTTTTGGGGGAAAGACACGATTGCAAGAGGGACTTTGCCTAACAAATGCAATCAGTGTAATCTGGCTTATTGTACACTAAATGAATCCCCAACAATAAAAAAAAAGAAAAACAAACAAAAAAAAAAAACAAGGAAAGAAAGAAAAAGAAGACTCCCAGGTGAGTACACAGGACTGAATCTGAGAAATTGATTGTTAGCTATTGATTAAAACTGTTATCTTTAAAACAAGGAAAAAAAAAAAAGAGAGAGAGATGAAGGACCTCTATAAAGAAAATTATGAAATCCTGTGAAACAAAATAGCAGAAGATATTAACAAATGGAAGAACATACAATGCTCACAACTGGGAAGAACCAACATTGTCGAAATATCTATACTACCCAAAGCAATCTACAGATTCAATTCAATCTCCATTACAGTGCTTTCATCATACTTTCAAGAATTGGAAAAAATAATGTTTTATTTTGTGTGGAACCAGAAGAACCTCTATATAGCCAAAGCAATTCATAGTAATAAAAACAAAGCTGGGGGTATCACTCTACCAGACTTTCTGCTATACCTCAAGGCCATAGTAAGCAGAACGGCATGGTATTTGAACAAAAAAAAGAAGACAGTGACATTTGGAACCAAACAGAAAACCATGAGTTGAAAGTAACATCTTACCACCACCTGATCTTTGATAAACCAAACAACAACATATACTGTATGGGTGGCGCCTGTGGCTCAGTGAGTAGGGTGCTGGCCCCATATTCTGAGGGGGGCGGGTTCAAACTGGGCCCAACCAAACTGCAACAAAAAAATTGCTGGGTGTTGTGGCGGGCACCTGTATTCCCAGCGACTTGGGAGGCTGAGGCAAGAGAATCACCTAAGCCCAAGAGCTGGAGGTGCTGCAAGCTGTGATGCCACAGCACTCTACCAAGGGTAACAAAGTCAGACTCTGTCTCAAAAAAAAAACAAAAAAAACAAAATAAAAAAAAACACACACACTGGGGAAAAGAATCCCTATTCAATAAGTGGTGCTGGGAGAACTGCATAACCACATGTAAAAGACTGAAACTGGACCCATATCTCTCATTACTCACAAAAATTGATTTAAGATGAATAAAAGATTTAAAACTAAGGCATGAAACAACAAAAATCCTCAAAGAAAGTGTGGAGAAAACATTTGAAGATAGTACCAGCACCTGTAGCTTAAGCAGCTAAGGTGCCAACCACGTACACCAGAGCTGGTGGGTTTGAATCCAGCTTGGGCCTGCCAAATGACAACTACAACCAAAAAATAGCTGGGCATTGTGGTGGGTGCCTGTAGTCCCAGCTACTTGGGAAGCTGAGGCAAGAGAATTGCGTAAGCCCTAGAGTTTGAGGTTGCTGTGAGCTGTGACACCATGGTGGTCTACCGAGAGCAACAGCTTGAGACTCTGTCTCAAAAAAAAAAAAAAAAAAAAGAAAGAACTTGAAGATATTCATCTGGAGAAAGATTTTGATGAAGATTTCTATGGCAATTGCAACCACAACAAAAATGAACAAATGGAAATTATTAGCTGAAAACCTTCTGTATAGCTAAGGAAACAACAACCAAAGCAAACAGACAACCTTCAGAATGGGAAAAAGTGTTTGCATTTTATGAATCAGACAAAAACTTGAAAACTAGGATCTATGGAGAACTCAAATAAATCAACAAAAAAAGACCCAAAAATTCCATATATGACTGGGCAACAGACATCAATAGAATCTTCTTTAAAGAACATAGATGAATGGCTAACGAACATATGAAAAAATGCTCATCATGCCTAATCATTAGAGAAATGCAAATCAGAATTACCCTGAGATATCACCTAACCCCTGTGAGAATGGCCCACATCACAAAGTCTCAAAGTTGCAGATGCTGGCATGAATGTGGAGAGAAGGGAACACTTTCCCACTGCTGGTGGGACTGCAAACTAATACAGCCTTTTTGGAAGGATGTCTGAAGAATCCTCAAAGAACTCAAACTAGACCCATTTGATCCTGCAATTTCATTACTGGGCATCTACCCAGAAGGAAAAAAAATCCTTTTGTCATAAGGGAATTTACTTAATTTACAATCCTTTCATCATAAGGACATTTGCTCAATTTACAATCACCAAAATGTGCAAACAGCCTAAATGCCCACCAACCCTAGAATGGATTAACAAGCTGTGGTATATGTATACCATGGAATACTATTCAGCCATTAAAAAAAGGAGACTTTGCATGTTTTGCATTAACCTGGATGGAGGTGAAATACATTATTCTTAGTAAAGTATCACAAGAATTGAGAAGCAAGAATCCATTGTACTCTACTTTAATATAAAGGCAGCAGATGAGCTAATACAAGGGGGCTGTAGAGGAATGTACAAGTGGGGAGAAGGGAGGAGGGTGGGTTATGGGGGCCACGGTGTATGGCACACCTCTTGGGGGTGGGACACAATTAAAAGAGGGACTTTGTCTAAGAAATGCAATCAGTGTAACTTAATTCTTTGTACCCTCAATGAATCTGAAACAATAAAAAAAAAAAACAAGATTGGCTTGGTGCCTGCAGCTCGGTGGCTAGGGTGCCAGCCACATACACTAGAGCTGGTGGGTTCGAATCCAGCCCAGGCCTGCCAAACAACAATGACAACTACAACCAAAAAAAAAAAAAAAAAAAAAAAAAATAGCAGGGTGTTGTGGCAGGCACCTGTATTCACAGCAACTTGGGAGGCTGAGAAAAGAGAACCACTTAAGCCCAAGAGTTTAAGGTTACTGTGAGCTGTGACGCCATAGCACTCTACCAAGGGTGACAGCTTGAGACTCTGTCCTCCTACAACCCCCCCAACGATTTAATAGAGTGAAGGATGTGGCTTAATATTATTTAGAGAGTTTAAATGGGTTGCATTTTTTTCTTTACTGTATCTTTTCCTCTACTCCTTCTCCTCACCCCCTAAAAAAAGTAGTCAGCTTTGTAGTGTATCTCAGGGGAGGGAGGTAGCAAGTCAAAATATTTTACCAGTCTCTCTGGTTTTTGTGTTCCAAGTATCGTGGCCAGAAAATTTAGAAGGAAGAAATATTTTACACTACTCTCTCCAAAAGATTCTTTTCTTCCTTACCCACCCTCTCCTTTTGGAAGACAAGGCAACAAAAGCAGAGATCTCTGTTGGAGCTCAAGCAACATTGATTAGGCTCAGCTTCCTAGAAGCAACACCTGGGTGGTGGGATGACTCAAGAGGTGAAAGGCTGTGTGGAATACCTAGATAGATAGATCTATAGGTGACATCAGCAAAGAATTGTGTACCCCATGTTTGGCAGAGACATTGGAGAGGAGAATAGCATTTGAAAGGACCCATGTGGTCAGAGAGCTCAGCAGTAATTGCCAGAATCTAAAGAACTAGAGGCAGATATTCATACTCCACCCTCACTTTCCGTACCCATGCCTAAGCACTACCTAAGGTCCCACAAGTTGTGGTATCACCTGGGTTAAGATAAATCAATGTCAAGAATGATTGATACTGTTTTCCCAATAACCTGGTAAAAAGAGGGCACTGAGTCAGAAATTGAGCTCCAAAAAGTTACAACTCTACCCATGGCTGTAATAGTCACCTTACTGTAAACTTTGAGGTTTATTTCAGCTCCATCTTACTGACTGAAGGAGCTACCATCCTGTGTGTTAGGAAGGAGATCAAGAACTAATAGGGTCCCTACCCCCATCTCTTTGGGTCTAAAAATGATTCCAGTGAAGTATTTTGTAATTTCTTGGCACTAGAGACTCCAGGAAAAAATGAACTAGATTGGTTCAGGTCCTGTAGCTCAGTATTTAGGGAGCTGGGCACATACGCTGGGGTTGGTGGGTTCAAACCCAGCCCAGGCCTGCTAAAAAACAATGACAACAAAAATAGCCAGGCATTGTGGTGGGTACCTGTAGTCCCAGCTACTTGGGAGGCTAGGGCAAGAGAAATCGCTTAAGCCCAAGCATTTGAGGTTGTGACACCCACAAATGGATCAATAAATTGTGGTATATGTACACTGTGGAATATTATGGAGCCTTAAGGAAAGATGGAGAGTTTACCTCTTTCATGTTTACATGGATGGAGCTGGAACATATTCTTCTTAGCAAAGTATCTCAAGAATGGAAGAAAAAATATCCAATATACTTAGCCCTACTATGAAACTAATTTACAGCTTTCATATGAAAGCTATAACCCAATTATAACCTAAGAATATGGGGAAAGGGGAAAGGGGGGGAAGGGTGAGTAATTAGTGGGACCACACCTACGGTGCATCTTATAAGGGTACATGTGAAACTTACTAAATGTAGAATATAAATGTCTTAACACAATAACTAAGAAAATGCCAGGAAGGCTATGTGATGAAAATATGTTAAATTGTATATAAAAACCAGTACATGGTGCCCCATGATTGCATAAATGTACACAGCTACGATTTAATTTTAAAAAAAGAAACAGAAAGAAAAGAAAAAGGGACATAGACAAGAAAGGGGCAGGTGTCTCTTCCTGTTCTCTCCTTGGGAGGTGCTTCCTGAAGGGGGAGGATTCAGGCCTCTTCTTTAGACTCTGGCTTCTTGTGAGACCCGAGGTGAGATTACAGGGGTGAGAGCTGGGGAGAAGTCTCCAGTGGGGATCCTGAGGGAGTTTCTCCCATTGAGGAGACGGTAGGAGAGGATAGCACTCTTACATTATAAGGAGGTGGCAAATACTCTTCCCTGATGGGCAAGGACTGGTGGGGGTCTGCTGACTCTTTCAGGGTTGGGGGTATAGGCGAGGAGGACTTCAGAATGAGATCTCACGATTTGAGAGACAAAAATAGACACATCACCCGGGCAATCAAAATGATTCGTAATACCCACAATTCCCCCAAAGCAACAATTATTATAAACAAACATATATACAAATCTAAAGTGCGCATCTGAGGCTGAGGCTCCCCACCAACACCCTGGTATTTCTAGGGATGGGTCACACTACCAACACACACATCTCTGAGAGTCCCAGACAGGCCAGGCTCCCCTGAGGCTCCTGCCTTAACAGACATGCTAGGTTCCCTGAGGCTTCTGTCTTACATATTTATGGGCCTGTCCTCAGGGCCAACCCCTGAGGGTCTCTTCTCCCCTGCACCTCTGCATCCAAGATTCCCTGAGGCCAAAAGAAAAAAGCACAGGCCTCCCAATGGCACTTATCTCCTAGTGTCTCTGACAGGCCAGGGCCAACCCGTGAGGCTCCTGTCCAGTGGTCTCCCCTCAGAGGTCCCTAAGGGCACTTAACAACAACAAACAACAACAAAAATTTCAAACAAACACTGTAGACAATTACCTCTGGGGAGTAAGTTGGAGGACCTGGATTTGCCTAAGGAGTTTGAAGGAGTCCCTCTGAAGCCCTCAGGAAGAGTTCAGGGAATTTCAGGGCCCTGAAACATCTCAGGAGACACCTCCCCTATAATTCTTGCCCTTTGGGGGGGGCTACACAAGGAGGCCGACCCTCCAGGGGGCAAATTTTGCTGGGGCCTCCAAATGTTATACCCAAAGTGAGTGGAATAGAGAAATGCCAGCACACTGAGTCCAAGTTAAGCAAAGGGTCCTTTATTGATTGGTTAGGCTGAGAGTGAGCTTATGCCTCAAAATCTCTTTCCACCCTTGGGTGGCACCTGTGGCTCAAGGAGTACGGTGCCAGCCCCATAAACCAAGGTGGTGGGTTCAAGCCAGGCCCTGGCCTGAAAGGCTTTTATAAGGTACTTTCAGTGGGGGGAGGAGGAGTCCTTAACGCAAGCCTAATTTCACGAACGCTAATGCCTGGTAAAGGGAGTGCTTTACAAGGGCAGCTCTAGGGTTTCACAGGATTTTGCAATTATTACCCAACTGTTTCAGCTGAGCTTCCGGTTTTAAAGGGGGAGTGTTGGAAGCCCTTAGCAAGATGGAGTTAGGGCATAACAAGGCCAAGAGTTTGAGGTTGCAGTAAGCTATGATTCCACATGTGACAGAATGAGACTGTCTCAAAAAAAAAAAAAAAAAAAAAATATATATATATATATACACACACACACACACACACACACACACATATATAAATATGGTTTTGAAATTATCCAGTACGTAGTTGGTTTTCCTTACGTGTTCTGGCAATACTGGGATCACTGAAGATCACTGAAGCGATCTTCAAGAAGGAAGGGACAAAGGACAGGGCTACAAGGGTTCCCACTATTAGACTCCATCTAGACTTTGGAAACCTGGGAACCCTACATTTATTGATGGTGCTGATGAAAAAGATTGAGGTTCTGAGGTTACAGCAAGAAAAGAAAAAAAGGTGGTTGGAGAGGAGATAACTCAGAGATAGGGCCCTGAGGCTGGGCAGTTGAAAAGATTACCCTGGTATTTCCTACACAGCCTTCTACCCTAAAGGCATCCTGTTGAAACCTGAGAGGCATTCAAAAGGAATCCTGCCATTAGGAGCTTTCATTCACCAGCTGCATTAGATTATGTTGGGGGTAAGGGGGACTTAAAAAAATGTGAGCTCTGGAGTTAGCATACCTAGGTTCAAGTTCTAACTCCTCCATACATAGTTGTGTGAATGGAGCAAGTCAAGTCTATTTTTCCCTCTTGAGCATCAGTTTCATCCTGTGTTCAGTGGAGATTGAGAATGTCAAACAATTCTGCAGGGCGCCTGACACACAGCACAGGAAGCAGTTCTTAAACCACTGTGCCGAGGTTTACACGTAATGAAAACTCAAAGGAGGCAGCATTCACTATAAGCGGGAAGAACTAGGAGTTTTTCAGGGAGGTGAACAGTGGAAGACTGAGAAAGGTGGCCTCAGTGGGAGGTGGCTTTTCTGCAAGTGCGCCGTCTAGGAGGATGGCAGATCGCCGAAGGGGTGGAACCAGGCTTGTGAACAAGTTGCTATGGCACAGAGGGGCTTGGGGAGGTTAACCGAACATTTCAAAGCATTGCTCCTTCCCCCACCCGCCAACGCCAGGGCTGAGGACCTTTGTTCCTGGCAAAATGGCGTCTGTAATCCCGTTCCCGGTTAGAGGCCTAAATAAGGCTGAGAGCAGGAGTAGGACTGAGGTGGGAACAAAAACTACAATTCCCAGGGTACATCTCACCAGCTTGAGACGCGCAGGGCACGTGCCCAGGCCTAGCGGTTACAGGTCTTAAAAAATCCGTATCCTAGGTTCCCTTTCCCATCCCCCCTTTGGTTGTTGTCCAGCCCCCGCGCGCGCGCATTGAGGTCCTGGGGGTCAGGGAGGACAAGTAGTGGCAGTTTCCCCCTCAAGGTAACTGGGAGACCGGTATTTGTAAATCTGTGCTTCGACTTGTAATCCCAAAAACCTACAGGTATTGGTCTCGCGAGAAAAGCCAGGAGTCGGAAAACCAGTGTTAGGGGTGGCAGGTGAAAAGGGTGTGTGTGTGTGTGTGTGTGTGTGTGTGTGTGCGCGCGCGCGCGCGCGGGTGTGGGGTGGGTGTACCACATCTCGGCAGAACTACCGTATTTAGAGGCTTGCTGAGAACTGAGAGCGGTTGGAGGCTATCTAGGATGTAGTATGTGCTTGTATTTTTTTAATTCTTTTTTTTTTTAGAAAAGAGGGTAAGGCAGCTGTGGAGAGCGCGAAACCTCCAGAACTCTAGAGGTATGGCGCGTGGCTCCTCGCAGAGATTTTCTTTTTAGAAGAAGTCTTTCTTCTCAAAGCACATCCCTTTCTCCCGCTGTGTTGAAGAGGGTGGGGGAGGCGTGCACACGCTCTAGTTGGCCAGCCACTCAGCATCTCTTTGCGATTGGAGCCAGAGTTGGGGCTGCTCCTTCGGCTTTCTCCGCCCCTCCCCCCTCCTCCTCTGACCGCTCTTTACCCCACCCCCCCGCCCCTCTCTGTTACCCTTCTGAATTCCCTGGCTGGAGTACGCGTGCGCCTGTTCAGCTCTGGGGGTAGCGCGATCTTGGGCTCGTTCCCCACTTCCCTAACCCCGCCCGCTCTTTACTTACCGGTGGTGGCTGGCCTGGTGGGCTCGCGGGGAGACGCTCACGCGCGCAAGCGCACACAACGCGAAGCGGAGCTTGAGACATCGAAGAAGGGAGTAAGAAGCATCTGAGAAGGGGATAGAGGAGAAGCCGGTGTGTGTGTATATGTTTATTCTACGGTGTGGCTTGGCGGTGTGGGGAGGGGCGAGAGGAGGCTTGAGAGCGGGCCAGGGAGAAGCAAAAAGAGTCATAGTCTCCCTTCTTGAGATCCTGCAATCTGGTGAGGGTCCCAGGCAGTCTGGGGCTTGGAGGAGAGGGAGGAGGCCCGGGGGCGTGTCTGCATTGGGGCCGGGAGATGAATGGGCCAGAGATGAATGGAGGGAGGCAACGGCGGCCAAAAGTCTGTTCAGAGTAAGAACCCTAAGTGGGGGGCTGCTTGGCCGAGGCAGGGTGGATGCCTTTACCTATAGCAGGGGTCCTCAAACTGCGGCCCCGAGGGCCACATGAGGCGGTGTGATTGTATTTGTTCCCCCCCCTTTTTTTTAACTTCAAAATAAGATATGTGCAGTGTGCATAGGAATTTGTTCATAGTTTTTTTTTTTTATTTTCTTTTTAAACTATAGTCCAGCCCTCCTACGGTCTGAGGGACAGTGAACTGGCCCCTTGTTTAAAAAGTTTGAGGACGCCTGACCTATAGGTACCTGACGAGGCCGGGCTCAGATATTCGGGGTTGTCAGAGCTGCTGTGGAAGTGACTGAATAGGCGAAGAAGAAAATTAAGAGGGGTAAAGTGGGGAAGGGCAGGTTTGAGGTTGAGGTGTGTTTTTTGTTGTTGTTGTTTTCTTTTTTGTTTTTGTTGAGGGGTGGCAACTTTGGGAGCTGATGGAAGACTGGGTAACCGGGAAAGTGAGGAGGATACAGGAGGGGGACAAGGAGATGGTTGACAAGGGACTGAATAATAATTTAAGTGAGATTGAGGCTACTGAAAGGGAAGAGCGCTTCAGGTGTGAGAAGTTGAGTAAGGTTTCAGTGGATTGTATTGATGGAAATAGAGTGGAGGGAAGAGTATTTAATTTAGTGGTTCAATTGTGTGAAGGACTGGATGGGCTGAAGGATATTGCTGGCTGGTTGTGTAAATGTGTTTGGTTCAGGTAGATAGAGGTGTGTTACTTGAGAAGGGGTGGTGTGTGTTCTGTGACTGACTGGATGGGGACCGGGAGGAGATGATATGATGGGGTTATGATGAAAGTGATGATGTGTCCTTGTACTGAGGTTTTGTTTGATTAGTGAATAGTGGCAAAACATTTATGCAGTGGGCTGTGGGTAGAAATCTGCACGTGTATATCTCCTTATCTTGGGAATTGAGGTTATAAAATGAGACTGAACCCTCAAAACAGATGTGATGGTATGGCTACTCTGTGTGTTGATTGAGTGATTATATGAATAAACAGACTTTTAAGTTGTGAATATTATCTGTATAGTAGTGATTGCATTCAAAAAAAAATTTTTTTTTTTAGAGACAGTTTCACTATGTCTTAGTAGAGTGCTATGCTGTCACAGCTCACAGTAACCTCCAGCTCTTGGGCTTAGATGATTCTCTTGCCTCAGCCTCCCAAGTAGCTGGGACTATAGGCATCCACTACAATGCCTGGTTATTTATTTTTTAATTGTTGAAATTTGGCCGGTGTCGGATTCGAACCCGCCACCCTCCGTATATGGGGCCGGCGTCCTACTCACTGAGCCACAGGGGCTGCCTACATTCAATTTTTTTGAGGCATTGTTACCTGCTTTTATCTATAGTAAACTGTAATACTAAGAGAACTTTTTGAAGAAGTCTTACTGTATGACACAGAACAGTGGGTGTCTTTTAGTCTCAAATCTTTGGATTGATGAGTTTAAAATTGTCTAAACTGTACAGTCCAAGGGAAAAGTAGCTTGTATTAAAGGATAACAAAATAATGTATGATAGCTGATTTTGAATGCTAAAATAATTACACATTTTTTTTGGTCATTCTGAATTTATCTTATTTGAAAATTGGCACTTTTTAGTATGCATTTAAATTACGACAGATTACTTGGATATTTTGTTCTCTGCATACATATCTTTTGGTAAGGCTGTCTTGTGATGGTCTCATTCTGTTCTAGGTCAAGATTAATGGTTATGGATTTTTAACTTTTCATGATTACTTTTACAAATTTTAGTGACATCTATTCAATTCTTTTGGAAATGTTGAAATTCTGAGAACATTCCAGGCCATTTTTCTTTCATTCTGCATTGATGTTAGAAAGAGTTTAATCCTTGTTTTGGCTACCTACAGTTCAAATATGAATGTTAATACTGTGTTCATAGTATCTCAGATTGAGACAAATACTTAAGTATGTTAAATGGTACAGTAGGAAGTATAAAGGTAATGTGAAAGTCTGGAAATATTACACCAACTTAGCAAGGCACAGTGGTCTCCCAGTTTTGAACTGAACTTGTTGAGGAGCCACTAAACTGTTTTCCACAGTGGCCATATAAGTTTACATTGTTACCAGCAATGTATGAGGGTTCCAGTTTCTCTGCATTCTCCCCAATGCTTGTTGCTTACTGTTTTTATTTTTTTGAGACAAGAGTCTCACTCTATTGCCCTGGGTGGAGTGTCATGGTGTCTTAGCTCACAGCAACCTCAAACTCTTGGGCTTGAGCAATCCTCTTGCCTTGATCTCCTCAGTAGCTGGGACTATAGGCGTGTGCCACTATGCCTGGCTAGTTTTTTTTCCTGTTTGTACTAGAGACCGGGTCTTGCTCTTGCTCAGGCTGGTGTCGAACTTCTGAGCTCAAGCAATCCATCCACCTGAGCCTCCCAATAGTGCTAGGATTACAGGCCTGAGCCACTGTGCCTGGCCTACTGTTTTTATTTTTTAATGGCCATTATAGTGGTTATGGAGTGCCATCTCATTGTGATTTTGATTTACATTTACTAATGACTAAAGATGTTGAGAATCTTTTCATCTGCTCACTGGCCATTTGTATATCTTCTCTGCAGACTTGTCTTTTCAAATTCTTTGCCCATTTTTATTTTTTTTTTCTTTGAGGCACAGTCTCACTGAGTTGTCCAGGCTAGCATGCCATGGCATCAGTCCTAGCTCACAGCAACCTCAAAGTCCTTGTTTTTTTTTTTTTTTTTTTCCTGTTTAATATTTCACATTTTATTCCTTATATTAATAGGTTAAGAAAATAAAATTTTCCCAAATACTTATTTATAGGTAACATTTATAAGTGGCATACAAAAAGATCAGTTTCACAAAGAATAGCATTTAGTGATTTAAATGCAATTGTAATCATTACTTTAAGATAAATGCAGTAATAATTTGATAAGGTACATACACACAAAACCCATATATCCTGAACTACAAAAGCGCTTTCCATGGTCCTGTAACTCAGATCCATCCCTAATTTGGTAATTATCTATTAGTAAAATTTTAGCCAGTGTTTTTCTTTTCACATGGCCATTTTCTGAGCCAATTAAACCTACATTTTGTTTCATTTTGATTTATGTTGAATGCAATACAAAAATAGAGGTAAAAATAAACTTTGTGCAAGAAAACAAAAAAAAAAGGTGGTTTCCATAGACATACAAGGTTTTCATCAAGTATATTTCCACAATGAACAAGTACTTACAAATATGCAAATAAAAAACTACCTTAAATGTTTATTTTACCATCGATGCCATTCAATTATTAAGCAACGCCATTCTTACTACTGAAAACATTTGTTTTTAGAAGCTTTAATCTTATCTGGGAAAATGAGTTCTCCCAAACTTAACAAATGGTATATTCCCCAAAAGGTTTTACATCAAAAAAGCCTTCCAACATGGGAGCATTCACATGAAACTTTGTTAAAAAAAAAAAAAAAAAACATTCTTGTTATCTGAAGAAAAGAATATTAAAAGAAATCAGCTTTTAAAACAGATAAACATCTTTAACAAAAACCCAGTAATTTCCTATATCATCTCTTTAAAGATAGGCCAGGTGCAGTGGTTCATGCCTGTAATCCCACTGAAATCACAGGTTTGAGACCAGCCTGAGCCAGAGCAAGACCCCACTTCTAAAAATAGCCAGGCCTTGTGGCAGGTACCTGTAGTCCCAGCTGTTGTGGAGGCTGAGGCAAGAGAATCACTTGAGCACTGGAGTCTGAGGTTCTGTGAGCTATGATGCCAGGGCAACAAAGTGAAACTCTGTCTCAAAAAATAAAAATAAACATAAAGATAAAAATAAAGATAAAAGATTCAGTATAATCTCTCAGACTACTTTTATATAAAAATTCAGAACACATAAAGCACATTTCACCTATCATAGTCAAAGATGCCATTTAGATTTCACATATTAAACAGCTACAGTATAGCTTACAATGGCACAAATATATCTAAGACAACTATTAATATTTCAACCTTTGTTAATAGAACTGCCTAGTTGAAAAGATACTTTAACTTATGTGTGGTCATTAAAACTCAATAAGTAATTCAAGTACGTTCATATAAAGGCAGGCAATTAATCCAGAATCACTAAAACCAAAGGCATGAAAATAAAGGCAAAAAAAACTCTGTTTATCTTTCATTTACATAGGTAGGTATCAGGACCTTACTGCAGAAAATATAACAATTATTACATATGGTTTCACTAGAATAACATGGAGTTTCAGAAACTACAAAAGATGTCAATATCCATAGTTTGCTTCATCAAATGCTTTTCTAGCCCGTTTCAATTCTTCATTCATAGTAAGCAAGTCTTTAACCCTAACTTCCTGGGGTCCTTTCGAATCAAGAAGACTAGTACTTGTACTTCTACTTGTACTCAACCTTGTCTTCCAATTGACATTGCCTTGTGAGTCATTTCAGTAATGAACTCTATGACAAAGTCTTCAAGAATATCTACTGACTCAGTATAAGGATTCTGGTCATCTCCAAAACCATACATCATACATCTCAATTCTTTAGAAAAAAGTCTCTTTTTTTTTTACCCTGTCCACCTTCTGTACCTCCTCCAATTTCTTCATTTTCTTCCTCAAAAGTGGAGTCTTCCTCCTCATCCGCCAGCCCGCCAGCCTACAGTTGCAAAGTCCTTGTTTGAAGCGATGCTCTTGCCTCAGTCTCTCAAGTAGTTGGGACTCTTGACACCTGCCACAACACTTGACTAATTTTTCTATTTTTAGTAGAGATAAGGTCTTGCTATTGCTCTTGCTCAGGCTGGACTTGAACCTGAGCTCAAGGGATCCTCCCACCCCAGGCTCCCAAAGTGAGGATTACAGGTATGAGCCACCAACCCTAGCCTGGGTTGTTTATCGTTTTGTTGAGCTGTAGGAGTTTGTTATATATTCTGAATACTAGTCACTTGTCAGCTATATGATTTGAAAATAGTTTCTTCCAGTCCATGAGTTGATTTTTTTTTTTTCTTTTTTTCTTTTCACTTCATTTTGTTCTGTTGTCCTGGCTAGAGTGTAGTGATGTCATCATAGCTCACTGCAACATCAAACTCCTGGCTTAAGTGATCCTCCTGCTTCAGCCTCCTGAGTAACTGAGACTACAAGGGCATGCCACCATGACTGGCTAATTTTTTTTTTCTTCTTTTATTTATTTATTTTTTGTAGTGATGGTCTCACTCTTGCTGAGGCTGGTCTTGAACTCTTAACTTCAAGTGATCCTTCCGCTTTGGCCTCCTTGAGTGCTAGGTTTATAGGCGTGAGCCACCACATTCAACCTGTCTTTTTTACTTTCTTAATAATGTATTTGAATGCACAAAAGTTTTGACGTTTGATGAAGTCTTGTTATCTATTTCTTGTTTTTTGCTTGTGCTTTCAGTATTATGTCTAAGAAATTATTGCCAAATCCAAAGTCATGAAGATTTTTCTCCTCTGTTTTCTTTGAAGATTTTTGTTGATACATTTTGAGTTTATTTTTGTATATGATGTGAGGTAAGGGTCTACTTTCATCTTAATTGCATGTGGATTAACTTAAAGTTTTTTTTTTTTTTGTTTTGTTTTTTGATAGAGACAGAGTCTCACTTTATGGTCCTTTGGTAGAGTGCTGTGGCATCACACAGCTCATAGCAACCTCTAGCTCCTGCGCTTAAGCGATTCTCTTGCGTCAGCCTCCCCAGTAGCTGGGACTACAGGCGCCCACCACAACACCCGGCTATTTTGTTGCAGTTTGGCTGGGGTTGGGTTTGAACCCGCCACCCTCGGCATATGGGGCCGGCGCCCTACTCACTGAGCCACAGGTGCCGCCCTAACTTAAAGTTTTTAATCTCTAAAATGCTTGATACATGGGCTGGGCTCAGTGGTTCATGCCTGTAATCCTTGCACTCTGGGAGGCTGATTTGGGTGGATTGCCTGAGCGTAGGAGTTTGAAACCAGCCTGAGCAAGAGTGAGACCCTGTCTCTACTAAATATAGAAAAAGTAGTTGGGTATGGTGAGGTGCTTTTAGTCCCAGCTACTTGGAAGGAATCACTTGAGCCCAAGAGCTTGAGGTTGCTATGAGCAATGATGCCATGGCATTCTACCAAGGGTGACAGAGTGAGACTCTCCAAAACAAACAAACAAACAAAAAAAAAACCGTGATAAGCCAGGCGTGGTGGTTTATGTTTGTAATCCAGCACTCATTGCCTGAGCTCAGGAGTTGGAGACCAGCTTGAGTAAGAGCAAGATTTTGTCTTTACAAAATAGTAAGGCATTGTGGTGGGTGCCTGTAGTCCCAGCTACATGGGAGGCTGAAGCAAAGCTATTGCTTGAACCCAAGAGTTTGAGATTACTGTGAGCTAAGATGCCATGACACTCTACTGAGAGTGACCAAAGTGAAACTGTCTCAAAAAAGTGATAATTATCTCAGCCTTTAATTAAGCTTAATTAAATTAAGCTCATTAATTTGACTTTTTTATTTTTGCTCAATTATTGCCAAAGATTGAATTGTTTTTATTTTTTATTTTATTTTTTTCAGACAGAGTCTCACTCTTTCTCCCTGGGTAGAGTGTTGTGGCACACAGCAACCTCAAACTCGTGGTCTCAAGCCATCCTCTTGCCTCTGAGGAGCTGGGACTATAGGCACGTGCCACCATACCTGGCTAGTTTTTTTTTTTTTTTTGAGACAGAGTCTTGCTTTGTCACCTTTGTTAGAGTGTCGTGACATCATAGCTCACAGCAACCTCTAACTCTTGGGTTCAAGCGATTCCGTTGCCCTGGCCTCCCAAGTAGCTGGGACTACAGGTGCTCTCCACAATTTTCAGCTGTTTTTGGAGACGGGGTCTCGCTCTGGCTCAGGCTGTGAGCTCAGGGTAATCCACCCGCCTTGGCCTCCCATAGTGTGGGGATTACAAGTGTGAGCCACTGTGCCTGGCTTTTTATTTATTTATTTATTTGTATTTTTTACTGTTAGGGATTCATTGAGGGTACAATAAACCAGATTACGCTGATTGCATTTGTTAGTCAAAGTCCCTCTTGCAATCGTATCTTGTGGCACACACCAAGGCCCCACCCCCGGCTTTTTATTTTATTAAGTAGACATAGGGTCTTGCTCTTGCTTAGGCTGAGTTCAAGAAATCTACCTGCCTCCACCTTCCCTAGTCCTAGGATTACAGGAGTGAGCCACTGGCCTGGCCCCTAGGGGATGTGTTTTAAAAACAAGTGTGGGAAGTCTGTGATAAATCAGCCTCTAGGTGATAGTTCAGCTCTTATTGTATCCACTGCCCCCCAGTGAATTTTTGTTCTGTCTTGCTACTGTGGCATTTCCGTTCAAAGTCAGCTTTTGAAGGTTTCTAGCAAGAGAAAAAAACAAAACCTTTTAACTTATGTGCTAAGGATTCTTTATCAAAGGCACTGATAACTTACTCTGAAGCTGTTAACCCCTGTGAATTGACTTACCTGAGATAATTGTGGTTGATACTATTCGTTAAAAAAATATTTATTACATTCCTCCAATGTTCCAGGGTTGGTATGTTGGGAGTAGATTAAAAGGAACCAAAAGAGGCAATGATACTGCCCCTTTGGAACTTTCATTACACTGGAAGATGACACTAAACAAATAAATCATACCAGAAAATAAATGCTAAGAAAAAAACATTTGGAAGGCTGCTGGGATGTTGGGGAAGGACCTTATTTAGCTTTAGCGTTTAGGGAAGGCTTTTTGGAGGTGACCTTAATATAAACTTGAATGCCAAGAGACTAGCTGAGATCTATTGGAGGCTCCAGGCAATGAAGGCAAAGAATCTGACTTGTGCTACCTCTTTTCACCCATTTCTCCTTCCCAAGTGCTCAATATATTTTTTAAACTGGTGTATTATTGAACAACATTCTTAGTATCCTTTAGATCTCTTCACATCTTCAATTTCTTACTATTTGAAATGGCTCAATTACTGTTTTTTGCTTCTAAGCAAAACAGAACAAAACCAGGTATTTTCCTTATGAAAAAAGACTGTGTTCCCCAATTGAAAGGTTAGTGGAGTACAAGTGAGCCTGGTTTTGCCTCAGTGTGATCTTGTTTTAAGTCTGTAAGCATCTGTTTCCTTATTTGTCATAAAAGCCCTTCCTACTTTGCAGGGTTTCTTTGATAAATAAGAAAATACACTTTATAAGTTGCATTTCCTGTGTACTTATACATGTATTCTATTAATATACTTTTTTAAATTAAATCATAGCTATGTACATTGGTATGATCATGGGGCATCATACACTAGTTTCAAAGACCGGTTGACACATTTATATCACACTGGTTAACATAGCCTTCCTGGCAATTTCACAGTTATTGTGTTGAGACATTTACATTCTACATTTACTAAGTTTCACATATACCATTGTAAGATGCACCACAAATGTATTCTCACTAATCCCCCTCCTTCCACCCACCTCTCCCCACCCTCCCCTCCCTTTTCCCCCTCTCCCTAGTCCTAGGTTGCAAATGGGTTACAGCATTCATGTGAAAACCCTAAATCAGTTTCATAGTAGGGGTGAGTACATTGGATACTTTTTCTTCCATTCTTGGGATACTTTACTAAGAAGAATATGTTCCAG
>CAUYPK010052809.1:0-25090 GCA_963574355.1 Loris lydekkerianus | reverse complement strand
CCCTCTCCTCCCTCCCCCCCCCCAAGGTCCCGGCAGCTGACCTGGATCTCGCCGAGGGTCGCCCAGCCCACCTCGGCGACCTCCGTCACACCGCACCGCTCGTGCAGTGAGATTCTTCGGTAGTTTTGTTTGAGACAGAGTCTCACTTATTAACCCCCGGTAGAGCGCTGTGGCGTCACAGCTCACAGAAACCTCCAAATCCTGGGCTTAGGCGATTCTCTTGCCTCAGCCTCCCTAGCAGCTGGGACCACAGGTACCCGCCACAACGCCCGGCTATTTTTTGGTTGCTGTTTGGCCGGGCTGGGTTTGAACCTGCTACCTTCGGTATATGGGGCCGGCGCCCTAGCCGCTGAGCCACAGCTGCCGCTCCCTCTTCGGTAGTTTTCAAATGTCAGAGTCGACAAAGGCTCCTGCACTGAAATTTAAGTCGTCGGAGACCTGTGAATGTTTCAGGTTGGGTGTTAGAACGTCTTTCCTCATTTTCCAATCTGTAGTGGGCAAAAATCTAAGAACAGAATGGAGAAGTGACATATTTTTACTTTTCAAGGGGAAGTTGCCACCTTTTTTAAGTCTCTGATTATTAGTGTGTGTGTGTGTGTGTGTGTGTGTGTGTTTGTGGGTGTGTGTGCGCACATATACAAACATGCATATCCAGTAGTGTTTTGTTTTTTTAAGGCAAGTATCAAAGGCTGAAGGCTTGATGTAATACTAAAGCCTTTTTTAAAAAGTTAAGATGTGATGTGAAACTGAAGAATTGACTTAAAAAAATTATTTTTCTGTAGAAAAGGCTATCTTAAAAAATGGAGTCCTGGGCGGCACCTGTGGCTCAAAGGAGTAAAACACAGGCCCCCATATGCCGGAGGTGGTGGGTTCAGACCCAGCCCCGGCCAAAAACCGCAAAAAAAAAAAAAAAAAAAAAGTCCTAAAATACATCTGACAGTAGATTTTAAGTCCTTAACGCTTAATTTTTGTTATGGTCAAAATAAAAGCATAAACATGAACTTGATATTTATTGTATTACATTCATGGTTGAATTTACTCTTGATCAGAAAATTGTTGAATGGGAGGGGGGATGGCTGAGGGAGGGTGATAGGTGGGATTACACCTGCGTTACATCTTACAAGGGTACATGTGAAACTTAGTATAGAATATAACTGTCTTAACACAATAACTAAGAAAATGCCAGGAAGGCTATATTAACCAGTGTGATGAAAATGTGTCAAACTGTTTATAAAACCAATGCATGGTGCCCCATGATTGCATTAATGTACACAGCTATGATTTAAAATTAATAATAAAAAAAGACTAAAAGTAAATTGTTAATGATAAATGCTTGTGTTATGCCCCAACTCCATCTTGCTAAAGGCTTTTAACATGCCCCCATAAGACAGGAAGCTCAGCTGAAAGACTTTAGCAATAACTGCAAAACCCCAGCTTCCAGGTGGGGCCTGTAGCTCAGTGAGTAGGGCCCCAGCCCCATATACCAAGGGTGGCGGGTTCAAACCTGACCCTGGCCAAACTGCAACAAAAAAAATAGCTTGGTGTTGTGGTGGGTGCCTGTAGTCCCAGCTACTCAGGAGGCTGAGGCAAGAGAATCATCTAAGCCCACGAGTTGGAGGTTGCTGTGAGCTGTGATACTACAGCACTCTACCCGGGTGACAAAGTGAGACTCTGCCTCTAAAAAAGAAAGAAAGAAAGAAAAGAAAGAAAGAAAACCCCAGCTTCCCCTTGTAAGGACTCCCCTTACCAGGTGTTGGTCCTTTGGCCCTTGTCAAATTCTGTTTGCATTAAGGACTCCCCCTCCCCTACTGAAAGCCCCTTATAAAAAGTTTCCACCCCTGTTTCTAGGGGTCCAGAGCCTTTTGGGTTTTTGTTTTTTTTTTTTTGTAGAGATACAGTCTCACTTTATGGCCCTCAGTAGTGTGCTCACAGCACACAGTACACAGCTCACAACAACCTCCAATTCCTGGGCTTAAGCAATTCTCTTACCTCAACCTCCCTAGTAGCTGGGACTACAGGCACCCCAATGCTGGGACTACAGGCACCACAATGCCCGGCTATTTTTTTGTTGCAGTTCGGCTGGGGCCAAGTTTGAACCCACCACCCTCGGTATATGGGGCCAGTGCCTTACAGGTGTCGCCTCAAGGGTCCAGAGACCTTGAGGCATGTGAGCCTGATCTCAGCCCAGGCAGTCAATAAAGGCCCTTTGCTTAATTTGGACTCTGTGTGCTGACATTTCTCTATTCCACTCACTTCAGGTATAACATTTGGAGGCCCCAGCTAGATTCGCCAGTCAGAGGGTCGGCCTCCCTGTGCAGCCCCCTGGAGAGGACAGGAATTATAGGGGAGGTGCCCCTGGGACATTTCAAGGCACCATAATTCCCTGAACTCCTCCTAAGGGCTTCAGAGGCCCTCCTTTCAACTCCTCACCCAAATTCAGGTCCCCCAACTTACTCTCCAGAGGTAATTGTCTGTGGTGTTTGTTTGAGTCTGTGGTGTTTATTTGAAATTGTTTTTTTGTTTAGAAGGTTCGTTAGGGACCTCCCAGGAGGGACCACTGGACAGGAGCCTCAGGGGTTGGCCCCGGCCTGTCAGAGACACTAGGACACTAGTGCCATCTGGAAGCAGGTACTTTGGTCTTTTGGCCTTGGGGAAGTTTGGACACAGAGGCAAAGGTGAAAAGGGAGCCTTGGGTTGGTCCTGAGGATAGGCCCATAAACTGGTATACAGGAGCCTCAGGGAACCTGGCCTGTCTGTTAAGGCAGGAACCTCAGGGGAGCCTGGCCTGTCAACTTTGGTCTTTTGGGCTTGGAAAAGCTTGGACAAGAGAGGCACTGGTGAAGAGGGGTAGTCGATATTCATGACCACTATATGCTATTTACATAAGAAGAAACTGAGCTGGGGGGAAAGGGGATCAGGTGCAGGTTGGTAGCAGTGGTAGAGAAGTGCAGAATAAAGAAAGATGCCAAAAAGAAAAGGGGTAGTCCGTAAACCTGTAAGACAGGAACCTGAGGGAACCTGGTCTGTCTGGAGCTCTCAGAGACGGTGTATGTCAGTAGTGCAACCCATCCCTAGAAAAACTAGAATGGTGAGAAGTCTCAGCTTCAGATGCTCACTTTAGACTTATATATATATTTGTTTATAGTCACCGTTGCTTCTTGGAAATTGTGGGTATTTCAAGTCCTTTTGTTTGTCCCAGCCATGTGTCTATTTTTGTTCATCTGTCAAATTGTGAGATTTCATTCTGCAGTCCTCCTTGCCTGTGCCTGACCCCCAAAAGGGCCGGCAGACCACACCAGTCCTTACCCCATCATGGGAAGAGGATTTGCCACCTCCTTACAACATAGGAGGGCTACCTTCTCCCACAGTCTCCTCAATGGGAGAAACTCCCTCAGCACCCCTGCTGGAGCCTTCCACGCCCCAGCATCTCACCTCACAGGAACCTCGAGGCTAAAGAAGCCAGGGCCCTGCCCCTTCCAGAGGCACCTCCCAGGGAGGGAGCAGGAAGAGGTGTCTGCCCCTTTGTCTATGTCCCTTTTTCAACAAGGTTTAAACCGAAACTAGAAAAGCCCTTGATGTTTGTATCCCCATGAGGGGTAAGACTGAAACTGCAAGAGCAGGCAACCTAAGACAGGGGCTATGTTTATCCGCCATACAAAAAACAAAAGAGGGAATTTTTGGGCCCTGCCATGTGCCTGAGGCCTAGTGCAAGTTTCTGAGCCTGACTAGAAGTAGACCATCGAGCTACTTCCACGTAGCAATGACTCAGCAAGGCCCGGCCTGAAACTGCCTCTACCTAGATACAGCCAACGTGGTACCATGCCATTGGCCCAACCCTGTCACGCACCTCATCCCCTGCTTTCTTTCCCTGCCCCTTCCCCACGCTCTATATAAGCAGCTGCTTGACACAATAAAGTTGAGTTCCTGCTTAAACAAAAAAAAAAAAAAAAGAAAGAAAAAAAATGCTATGACAGTGGAAAATCTTAAAAAAAATCTTTAGAAAATCTATGTAATGCAAAAATATCAAATAAATGTGTCTGAAAGAAAAAAAAAAAAATAAATAAAATATAAAGAAGGATGACCACACACACACACACACACACACACACACACACAAAAACCCCAGCTCCGGCCAAACTGCAACAGAAAAATAGCTGGGTGTTGTGGTGGGTACCTGTAGTCCCAGCTACTTGGGAGGCTGAAGCAAGAGAATTGCCTAAGCCCAGGAGTTGGAGGTTGCTGTGAGCTGTGTGACACCATGGCACTCTACCAAGGGCAATAAAATGAGACTCTGTCTCTACAAAAAAAAAAAAAAAAAAAAAAAAAAAAATCAATAAAATCAATCAATCAATAAATAAAAATAAGGACCTGGTGCTGGCTCGGCACCTGTGGCTTAAGTGGCTAAGGCGTCAGCCACATACACCTGAGCTGGAGGGTTCAAATCCAGCCCGGGCGCGCCAAACAATGACAGCTACAACCAAAAAATAGCCGGGCATTGTGGCAGGCACCTGTAGTCCCAGCTACTTGGGAGGTGGAGGCAGGAGAATTGCTTGAGTCCAAGAGTTGGAAGTTGCTGTGAGCTGTGATGCCACAACACTCTACCCAGGACCCAGGACAACAGCTTGAGGCTCTGTCTCAAAAAAAAAAAAAAAAAAAAAGACCTGGTGCTGAAAGACTAGAGTTACAGTTTTTAAGAACTTCCCATGCATCCCCAGGAAGACAAGAAGGATAAGGGAGCATGCTTTTTAAATGTGCTGAGAAACACTTGGGGATCTTGTTGAAAACAGATTCTACCTCGTGCACTGTTGTCCCAGAGGATCACCTGAACCCATGAGACGCAGTCCATACTGGACAACACAGTGAGACCCTTCTAATGAGAGGTTTGGAATGCTGTGAGGTCACTGCGTCTCTAACAAGTCCCAAGATGATGATGAATCACTACACTCACCATCTGCGGGCTCCTTCTCATTCAGTTTAATCACCATGTTGGGCCACATTCATGACACATTTTAACTCATGAGCAGAGCCACCCACTACCAACAACTGGGTCCACAACCTCATGAGCTAAGCCACCAATTCCAATGTTTATTTAAAAAACGAAAGCCATTTTATTTATTTATTTTTTTTGAGACAGAGTCTCACTTTGTTACCCTTGGTAGAGTACCATGGCCTCATAGCTCACAGCAACCTCAAACTCCTAGGCTTAAGCGATTCTCTTGCCTCAGCATCCCAAGTAGCTGGGACTATAGGCAACCGCCACAACACTTGGCTATTTTTATGCAGTTTTTTCGGGGGGCCAGGGCCGGATTTTTGAATCCTCCACTTCTGGTATATGGGACTGGTGCCCTACTCCATGAGCCACAGGCACCACCCACTCTTGGCTATTTTTAGAGACAGGGTCTCACTCTTGCTCACACTGATCTTCAACTGCTGAGCTTAGGTAGTCCACCTGCCTCGGCCTCCTATGCGCTGGGATTACAGGTGTGAGCCACCGCGTCTGGCCTAGGCCATTTTATTTTTGTTTGTACCCATTTGTTACCAAACAATTTATTAAACAACTTTTATTTTTATTTATTTTAGAGACAGCCTCTTGCTCTGTTGCCCAGGCTGGAGTGGGGTAGTGGCACAATCACTGCAACCTCGAACTTCTCAAACTTTAAGCAATCTTCCTGCACCAGTGAGCCCAGCTAATTTTTGTAGAGACAGGGGATCACTGTGTTGCCCAGGCTGGTCTCAAAGTACTGGGGGCTCAAGGGATCCTCTTATCTTGGCCTTCTAGAGTGCTAGAATTACAGGCATGAGCCACTATCCCTATCCCCACTGGGCAATTTTTAAAAACCTGAAATAACTCTCTCTGCAGCACTTTGTCCCTGTGGAAATACACCCCTTTCCTGCTGAGTATGTGTAACTGTCCCATTGAGAAAGTGGCCTCACATTCCCCACTCAGCCTGGCCTTGGTGTCCCCACTCACCACTGGTTGCCTACACTCTGGGAGGACATACTGAGTGTGTGGCTGGAGCCAGGCACATAGTAAGTGCTTGACCAAGCCCAGTGGTTGATGTTCATAGATAAGGAAATTAAGGTCCAAAAGGCTTGTAATTTGCTGAAAGTGAAGTTTTTGGCAAAATCAAGCTTGGTACGGAACCCATACTGCTTTCCTCTGTGCCTCAGCTTCCTCCTCTATAAAATGGAGGTGACAACAATTGCTAATTCTTATGATTATTGTGCATATTAAATAAGGGAATGTCAAAAAAATAAAATAAGGGAATGTCTATAAATGTACTTGGCCTGGTCTCTAGTGAGCAGTCAGTGTTCATATGATCTCATGATCAAGCGTGAAAGACTAAAACTGACAAAATCTATTCCCATTTGAGCTAGAGTTTTGTTTATTCTCTATCATTTGCCTTGGTGAAGATGAATGGCTAGAATGGCCCCTATGCCTTCCTGGGGCCTTTTGGGTAGACCAGGAGAGCCTCTGCAAATACCATACCCTGCACCTGGCTTGTGTCTTCTCTCTGGGAACCCAGCTGGGGGAATCCTCTGCAAACACTCCTGGGTCAGACCTCTCTCCCAGCAGGAACACATTTAGTATTCCATAATACGCCACGCACAAGGGTGGGTACTGGAAAATAAAATGACAGCAATAAACAACTGCACAGCCTTTCCCTGCTGAGTTATAAAGTGGGTATAAATTGCTTTTTTACTTAAAAAAATTTTTACTTAAAATTTCCATTATAAAATTAATAAATTGGCAGGGTGGCTCATACCTGTAATCCCAGTACTTAGAGAAGCTAAGGCGGGAGGATCACTTGACGCCAGGACTTCGAAACCAACCTCAGACCCTATCTCTACAAAATAATTAGTTAAGAGTCCCAGCAACTCAGGAGACTGAGGCAGGAGGATTGTTTGAGCCCAGGTGTTGGAGGCTGCAATGAGCTATGACGGTGCCACTGAACTCCACCTGGGCAAGAGAGCAAGACCCCCATCTCTAATAAAAAATAAAATTAATAAAACTACCAATTACAAAGAGCTTGAAAAAGATGTAGGAGAAAAAAATCAGCTCAGCACCTGTAGCTCAGTGGTTAGGATGCTGGCCACATGCACTGGGGCTAATGGGTTTGAATCTGGCCCTGGCCTGCTATACAACAATAATAGTAACAAAAAAATAGTCAGGCATTGTGGCAGGCGTCTGTAAGTCCCAGCTACTTGGGAGGCTGAAGCAAGAGAATTGCTTGAGGCCAGGAGTTAGAGGTTGCTGTGAGCTATGATGCCACAGCACCCTACTGAGGGAGATATAGTGAGACTCTGTCTCAAAAACAAAAAAAATCAACACCCTTTATCACTCTAACACACCACTGCTTGTGTGTTTCCTCCGGCACGCTTTCATGTGACTTTGTGTGTACAGGCCAAAGCCCTGCTTGTGTTCCATGATCTGGATGCCACAGCAATTCCATGTTGCACGATTTAATCAATCATCCACGTCCATAATCACAGGCCATTCACACAGACCACTGTCTGCCCGCCCATCCTACCTTAAGGAGGACATGCAGCTTGTTTCGGTGTTTTCACAGATGTCCCCAGATCATCTTCCTGCATTCACGCACATAGACCATATAGTGAAAAGGCAAATGTGATGTACTTGATGGTGTCAGGAGGGCCTGGGCTGAATAATGACACTGTGTGAACTTGGGCAAGCCACTGAACCTCAATTCCCATACAATAGGCTCAACGTTATATCACAGAGTTGTAGAGAGGGACACTGCTGGTAAAACTCCCTGCTGCACAGAAATCATGCACATTCTCTCCCTGTGATTCCACCTGCTTTCTTAAGGACTGGGACAAGCTGCAGAGATACCGTAGGGCATGGTATGGCAGCTGCACAGATCGTTAAATTCTGGGTGATTCAGGATTTGCATGCTTGAGCACTCAGGAAAGAAGTGTTAACATGTTCTGCAACTTTCTTCAAATGGCTTAGGAAAAAAATTAATACATATGGGGAAAATATGGTGAATGTTAGCATCTGTCATTATCTAGGCCATGGGTGCTTGGGTGGGTATTCTTTGAACAGTAATATTCTTTTAACTTTTCTAAATACTTAAAAACTTTCATAGTAAGATCTGAAAAAATACTCTTGCTAACTTAAAAGGTAAAAAATGGTTTCATACTTCAAAAACTTGCATTGCATTGATTTATTTATTCGACAAATACTAATTCAATACGGCCAACAAATATTAACTGTCACGCAGTGAGCTGACCTGGCCCCTAACCTCGGGAGCTTACTATTCAGCATAATCTTTAGGGCAGGCATTTACTTGCTAATTATATCTTCTGTTCACAGTGTCTTTAAGTTTAAATCTTGACTTGAAAAAACCAATCTATATAGGATCTTGCTAGAATTAAGTTATCAACCCTTTATGTGTTTAATGTGTGATAAAATCTTTTCCTGTAGGCTCATAGACAACACAGAGAAGTCACAATTTTTTTAATGTAATAAAACCTATTGAATTTTTTGATGACTGTTTCTAATTTTTGGAAATCATCCTTTAGCTCAAAATTTGATATAGATTAAATTGAGTTTACTGTCACTTTACTCTTTCTTTATAATATTTATTCTATTTCTGTTCCAGTATTATTGTGCTGACCAAAATTGTAAAGCCATGTTAAGTGACGATGGTGACGGCAGCCCTCCTCATTTTGTTACTGGCTTTAATAGGAATGCCTCTCATGGTGTTTAGCGGGTAATTATAGTATTGGCTGTTGGTTTGTAAAAGATATTCTTGATCATGCTAAGAAACACCCTTCTGTTCCTCTCTGGGTGTATTGATTAGGTAGAAATGATTGTTCAATTTAATCACTTTCCCCTTGCATGTTTTGGAAATAATACAGTTTTATGTCTTTAATTCATTAGCATGATACAGTTACTATATTAAGCTTTCCTAACACTGACTACTTCCCCCTCTTCCCGTCCTGGGTTGTGGAGGAAGACTTGTTTAATACACTATTGAATTCTGTTTCCTACATAGCATTTTTGTTCTTTAATATGGTCTCTACGCCATGTTTCATATCAGGCTTATTTTGCTTTGCAGAATGAACTGGAGCACTCTCCATCTTTTGCTAAGCCACAGAATAGCTTAACATTATCAGTATTATCAAACTCAAAATAATTAGCTAGCAAAAACACTTGGGACCAGTGTTTGGGTACAGGGGCAGTGCTGTGCAAGGATTGTGAATTTTTTTTCCTCAATCAGCAACGTATCCATTTTCAGAAAAGCATGCATTTAATTGAGATTTTGAAATTATGCCTATTGCTACGCATAAATCGTCTGTTATTTAAAATCTCCTCTGTATCTATTGCAGTGTCCCATTTTTTCTTCCCATTATTTTTCTCATTTTTCCCTTTTATTTCTCAAACAGACTTGCCAGAGGTTAGTTTATTTTACTGTTTGTTTAAAAACAGAATCAGCTCTTGGATATGTTTGCTAATTTCACTGTGTTTCTGTTTTCTAATTCATTTATTTTTGCCTTTATCTTTACTATTTTTTTTTCTTCCTATTTTCCTTAGGGGCTTTTTTTATTCTTTTATTCTGAGAGATCAGGCTGAATGCTTCGTTTATTCTCTTTTCCCTCTCCCTTTTTAATAATAAAAGCATTTAAGGCTATGAGAATAGCACCAGCTGTCTCCCATAGGTTTAGTTACTTGGCAGTCTGGTTTTCAATGCTTTCTAAATATTTGTCACTATATTCTTTACTTCTTTGACCGAACAAGTGGCAGTTTAAGACAGTGCTT
Source organism: Loris lydekkerianus (assembly GCA_963574355.1). NCBI lineage: Eukaryota > Metazoa > Chordata > Mammalia > Primates > Lorisidae > Loris > Loris lydekkerianus. Next base: position 15,303 of record CAUYPK010052809.1, on the reverse strand, counting down.
TAAATTTTTTCAAGTGGGTTGTTTTACTTTTAGTTTGTTTAAATTTACAGTATTTTGGCGAGATTTACTGCACGGCGATCTGAGGGCTCTGTGACTGGCAGAGTTTCTGTTTTGGGCAGCGTGTGAGCTCTTGCAGTTGGTTCCTGGTAGCTGACGGGAATGGTGCAAAGCATATGCTCACTTGCAAAGCCCATGTGCTTGTTTAAAGTTTTTGTTTGCCATAATGTTATGTCAAATGAAAAGAATCTAAAGTTCACTGTGCTTTTAACCATGTTTAAAATACAATATATTTATATGTATGTACTGGAAAAGACTGAGGAAATGCACAAAAGCACTGAAGGGTGGCTGGGAGCTTCCAGTTTGTGAGATGATGAGTAATGTCTACTTTCTTTACACTTTTCTATTTTTATTTTTTTTTTAAAGACAGAGTCTCAACCTGTTGCCCTGGGTAGAGTGCCATGGTGTCATAGCTCACAGCAACCTCGGGTTCAAGCAACCCTCTGGCCTCAGTTTTTCTATTTTTAGTAGAGACAGGGTCTTGCTTTTGCTCAGGCTGGTCTCGAACTTGTGAGCTCAAGCAATCCACCCACCTCGGCCTCTCAGAGTGCTAGGATTGCAGGCATGAGCCACCGTGCCTGGCCATACTTTTCTATTCTTATCAACGATAAGGTTGACTTTTTTTTTTTTTGAGACAGAGTCTCATCTTGGTACCCCTGGCAGAGTGCCATGGCATTAACAGCTCACAGCAACCTTGAACTCTTGCATTGAAGCAATTCTCTTGTCTCAGCCTTCCAAGTAGCTGGGATTACAGGCGCCCACCACAACTCCTACCTATTTTTAGGAGGTTTTGCTTGGGTGCTGGCTGGTCTCGAACTCGTGATCTTAGGTAATCCACCTGCCTTAGCCTCCCAGAGTGCTAGGATTACATGTGTGAGCCACTGCACCTGGTCTAAGGTTGACTATTTTAATAATAAGATTTATTTATTTTATTTGTCCAAGTTTTGGTGTTAGAAATGCCCTTAATATTGGAACCATGTCTCAGCAAAGTTTGCCCTGGCAAAAGAGTTAATAAAACCACCAAGAAAGACTTGAGGAATTGCCTAATTTGGACCCAAAAGAACACTGACCCTGTGAGTGACCTCCATCACTTTGGCTCTGGAGGAAGAAATTCACCCCTAGCACCAGGATAACCACCTTGTCCCTCTAAGTCCCCCACCTCAAATGAGCTGCCCCTTTGCTGTGATGGGTGAGTTTCCCCTCATAGGGAAAAGGGTATACAAAAAACAGTGAAATCCAATCACTATAACTGTGCCTTGTAGGGTTCCTCAACTCAATCTCAAAGGCCCATTCAAAAAACTGAATTTCAATCCAAGGTCAATAGACAGAGACCCACTGAATTCAGATGAACTCTGGCTTAACCCCCAGCATGGGTCCCTGCAAATGGAAAAGGTGGCTGACACTCTTTTCCTTGATGTCCTACCAGATCCTGCTGCCCACCCCAACATAGGCAGCTCTGGAGAGGTGGCCAGAACCCCAGGGAGATTTATTAGCCTGCTCCATGACAACCTGCTCCAAGAAGAAAACTGGGTAGAGGTGAAGGGAAAGACAGCAGGGATGAGAAAGAGTGAGGAGGTGGGTTAGGTTTGGGCTGGAGGCCTGGCAAGAGGTGATCTAGGCAGAAAGCTGGTTCCTGGAGGACCATCGATTCACAAGCATGTGACCAGAGAATGCCCCACCCAGGCGCCATGGCCCTGTAGCCACCTGGCTGCCTTCCCCTCACATTTACTGTACTACTTACTGAAAGTCATCCTGCCCTGGGTTCTACCTCCTGGTTCTCTGCCCACTCTCCTCACTGACTTGAATCCTCTGCACCAGCCATGGGAGGGATGAGGGAGAGACAGGCACCTGGGAGGGGCACAGGTGTGACAACAGCTATCTCAGTGGGCATCCATTAAGCACCCACACAGTCTGGCGGGACTTAGGGGTCACTGGAGCTAAAAGAAGGAAAACACTCCTAGAAAGTCTGGGGAAGAGAACCCTGACCACAGTGTGCTTTTCTTCAGGGACCCAAATACGCCGAGGCCGAAGTTAAGGGGTGGGCAGAGATGCTGGTGTGCCCAGTGTCCTGGTGGGGTGTCTTATCTCCTGGGAACGCTCACCACCTGGGCATGGCTTAGTTAAAGGGTGTGGAGGAGGGTCACATCATGCTGCCAGGGGAGAGACTCACAGACCTCCTCTCTATAAACCTGGCCACCTGTCCCCCATGGCTTCCTGTGTCCAGATAGACCCCTGCCCACCACCCTGGCTGCTCTGGAAAATGACCTTCAAGCATGTTTCATTCAAACCTGAACCCACCACAGGCACCAGCTTCCCACCCTTTGCTCCACACAGTGTCTATACAACGTGCTGAATCCCCCAGTGCAGAAAGCAGTCAAGAGCTTGTAGCCATCACTCTTAAGAGTGTTCCCCTGAAGAGGAGCATGTCCCGTATGCCAGCAGAAGAACCTGTGCAGAGAGATGAGTGAGCACGTGTCTCAGCTCTAATTCTTATCTCCCAGTCACCAGGTTCTTGGGGGGCTCAGGACCCACCTCTGCATCTCCTGCTTTGCTTTTCTTCTGGGTCCTGGGAGTTGTAGGGGAGAAGAGGTTCGATGATGGAGTGTGAGCTTTGGACTCAGTTACATCTGGTTCAAATCCCATAACACAACCATTCAGTGTAGGTGCTGAGGCCTTGGGAAAGCAGCCACCTCTATGACTCTCAGTTTCCCTGTCTCTAAAATGGGTACAGAAATGCTATCTCTCAGTCATTGAATTAAAACAGTCTGGCTAAGCATGCAGCCTATGGCTGGTACTCAAATAGCACTGGTGCTCCTGCCTTCCCCTTGCCAGGGTCAGGGGAACCCAGCCTGAAGACACAACGTCCTCATGTAGTACTTCAGAAAAGTCTCCTGCATTCTGATGGATTCAGCAACTATAAATACATGTTAAGAACATGTCCTAGTGGAAAAATTTTACTTAACGTTACTTCTCATTGAGTTTTATGAAATACAATCCAGCATATAAAATGTAAATTATTTACAAACAGCTGGTGCACACCAGAAATTCTAGGCAAAATAAAGAATTTATTACTCAGAGGGGCTTCTCAACTCTCAGGTCAACTTTTCCCACAAGGATTTAACAACCACACAGGCCCCAAGTCCCTGGTGTATGCCAGTGTGCTCAGTCACACTGTTTCTTTGTTCATAACCCCTGGGTGGCCCCCAGGTCTCTGTCCCCTTCTCAGTTGGTGCCTCCTTTCTACCATGCCACCTGCACTGGACCACCCCGAACGCCACCTTGGCATGTTTCGGTCTCCCTGTCCTCCCTGTCTAAGACTCCCTAAACACCACCTTTGGGAGCAGTCTTCCCCAAACCCACCTACACCCCCATGCAGAGCTAACTTCCAGGCTTGTGTGTACAAGAGGCCCATGGGGGAAAGGAGACCAAGTTACCCTCCTTTACATCACAGAGCTGGCATGTGGTGGGCACTGGTAAATGCTTGCTGACTAAATGAAAGAATAGAGAGGACACAGGGAGATTTTTATTATTATTATTATTGTTTTGTTTTTTTTGCCCTTGGTAGAGTGCCGTGGTGTCACACAGCTCACAGCAACCTCCAACTCCTGGGCTTAGGCAATTCTCCTGTCTCAGCCTTCTGAGTAGCTGGGACTACAGGCGCCCACCACAACACCCAGCTATTTTTTTGTTGCAGTTTGCTTGGGGCCGGGTTCAAAACTGGTACCCTCAGTATATGGGGCCGTTGCCCTACCCTCTGAGCCACAGGTGCCACCCTAGGACACAGGGAGATTTTTAAGAGAATAGAGAATTCAGGATGGTGCTGCCTTTTTCCCAACTTCACAGCCCTGTGTCACACAAGCACAGAGCCCATTTCTTAGGCTGTGAATCTAAGACTCAGGGAGGCTGTGGCTCACTGAGGCTGAGCCTATAAGCCAGGCATGGCTGCTCCCATCCTGAGCCCTGTAACCTGATGGCGAGCACCACCGCTGGCCTTGGAGACCATTTCTGTGGGGGAAAAGGGCATCTCTAAGTTTGTGTTTAATGCAGTTTCTTTCCTACAAAGGATGCAGCTGAGATAGCTCCCCAAGGCAGAGAGGTGCCAGGTCAGAAGTCAGAACATACACTGGACAGACAATGGACCCTACTTCAAGCCACCAAAAGCCTCACCCGTGACCTAACATTCTCCACACTATTTCTCTCTCTCTCACAGGGCGCCAAAGCTGCCCACTACTTGTGCCCTTGGTAAGCCCAATGCCATTAAAAGTTACCCCTGTTTTCCCCAAATCCTAATTAGGTAAAGCAAAGTGGCAAGTTTCACCTGAACCTAAGGCTGCAAATTGGAGTCTGTAACACTATCACGAAGGTGTGGGGGATGGGGCAGTGCCATTCATGGAGGATAGTGAGGATAGCAGATAGAGATGTCACCCACCAGACAGATAAGGAACAGGGCTAAAATGACAAAGCAGCTAGGAGCTTCTGCTGGTGCTTTGAAAGGTACAGCACATTAAAATTTAAACAAAGCCCACCCCAGGGGAAACAGAGTCTCCCTCTCCCAACCTGCGCCTGCCATTTCCAACACACGGGTTATCAGGTCATCAGGTTCACAGTACACCAAAATATCATTTCAAGGGGCCGGGAATTTGCATGTTTTCCTATAACCCACATGGGCAGCAGCTGGCATGCCATGTCTCTCAGGAGAAACAACTTGGGTCTCCCCAACCCCTGTGGCCTCCTGGCAGGCCTGAGAAAGGGGGCAGGTTGGACCAGGTTTTAGCTGGGACAGCACTACCTGGACGGGAGGGCATGGGGGGCTGAAAGTCACAGCAGAGCAGGTAAAGGGAAGAGGCAGAGATGGGGCCCCGAGTGGTGACTCTACCTGTGATCCCAACACTCTGGGAGGCAGAGGGAGGATGATCCCTTGAGCTCAGAAGTTTGAGACTGGCCTGAGCAAGAGAGAGACCTCCTCTCTACTAAAAATAGAAATACTAGCCGGGCATTGTGGCAGGTGCTTGTAGTCCCAGCTACTCAAGAGGCTGAGGCAAGAGTTTGAAGCTGCTATGAGTTGCGATGCCATCGCACTATACCCAGAGTGACAGAGTGAGACCCTCTCAACAAAACAAAACAAAACAATGGCTCGGCGCCTGTGGCTCAAACAGCTAAGGTGCCAGCCACATACACCTGAGCTGGCGGGTTCAAATCCAGCCTGGGCCCACGAAACAATGACGGCTGCAACCAAAAAATGGCTGGGAGTTGTGGCGGGTACCTGTGGTCCCAGCTGCTTGGGAGGCTGAGGCAGGAGAATCGCTTGAGCCCAGGAGTTGGAGGTTGCTGTGAGGTGTGATGCCACTCAGGCATTGAGGCTCTATCTCAAAACAAAACAAATCAAAATAAAACAAAATGACAAAAAGGCAGCTGTGATGCACTGGGTGTGGCCAGTCTGAGGGTGGGAATGGGCCTGAGGTCAGCAGGACTGAAAAGGAAGGAGGCGCTGGGAAGACGGGAGGGTTTCCCATAAAGAACTTACTGTTGAGGAGGAAGAGAGTGGAAGAGGAAGAACTGGTTGGGGCAGGAACAGGAAGGTCCAGTTTAGGGGATGCTGTTTCCTCAGTAATTCCATCAAACTTCCCTCTGCTCCCACCAAGGTACTGAGGAAGAGTGGGAGGCAAGGGGCTGAGATCTGTGCAGAGGTGATTCCTGGCAGTGTCCATAGCTGGAGTCTGAAGCTGCACAGGAAATCCTCCATTCCTTCCCAATACCCCCAAAATAGCCCCCATGGCCAGGAGGGCCAGCTATGGCACAGGGGGCAGGATGTTTGTTTTATAAGCATCCTCTGGGAAGAAAGACCAGCCTAAGTTCTCTGATGGACTCTGGAATCCTCAACACCAGCTATGCCCCAGGCTCCTGGAAGCCCCAGGCCTGTCTAGCTAACAGGGTCAGAGCAGGAAGATGAGGTCTGGGCCTAGCACTCCCACCCCCATGGCAGAGGGATAGGGTGGGCCCAGGGACTGCACAGGTCAGCAGGGCCAGGGGCCTTTTGGGCCCTTCCCACCCATTCACTCTCAACCAACATGTGTGAAACATTACAGACTCACAACCATGTTTTAAAAGAATAAGACTTGGCTCAGCGACTGTAGCTCAGGCGGTTAAGGCGCCAGCCACATACACTGGAGCTGGTGGGTTCGAATCCAACCCGGGCCTGCCAAACAACAATGACAACTACAACCAAAAAATAGCTGGGCGTTGTGGCGGGCGCCTGTAATCCCAGCTACTTGGGAGGCTGAGGCAAGAGAATCGCTTAAGTCCAAGAGTTGGAGGTTGCTGTGAGCTGTGACGCCACAGCACTCTATCCAGGGCGACAGCTTGAGACCCTGTCTCAAAAAAAAAAAAAGAAAAAGAAAAAAAGAATAAGACTTGTCATTCAGCTGAAAGGAATCAAAATACCATATGATGTTCTTGGACAGCAATCTAACCATCTAAATCTTTAGGACGTGTACCTGGCCAAATGATTCCTGTCTAGAAACACATTTCAAGCAAATAATCAAGGCTCTGGGCAAAAATAGCCAAGGATATTCACCACAGAATCTTTACAAGAGAGAAAAAGAACAACCCAAATGTATGTGATTGCTTAGATAATGATGGCCCCTCTGTTCATAAGAACCACCAGAGCCTTTGAAGTGACCTGGCTAGTTTTTCTATTTTTAGTAGAGATGAAGTATCTCTTGCTCAGGCCAGTCTCAAACTCCTGAGCTCAAGGGATCTTCCTGCCTCCACCTCGGTCAGTGTTGGGATCACAGGTAGAGTCACTGTTTGGGATCCCATCTCTGCCTCTTTCCTTCACCTGCTCTGCTCTGGCTCCTAGCCCCCCATGACAGGACTATCCCAGCTGAGGCCTGATCCAAACTGCCCCCTTTCTCATGCCTGAAAAGGCATGTTTCACCCAATAGAAAATTTATTTTTAAATTATTATTATTATTATTATTTTTTTGTAGAGACAGAGTCTCACTTCATCGTCCTTGGCAGAAGAATGCCATGGCGTCAGACAGCTCATAGCTCCAACTCCTGGGCTTAGGCGATTCTCCTGCCTTTTATTAAGCTACTTTTTTCTTTCTTTCTTTTTTTTTAGAGACAGAGTTTCACTTTGTTGCCCTCGGTAGAGTGCCATGGCATCACAGCTCACAGCAACCTCCAACTCCTGTGCTTAGGTGATTCTCTTGCCTCAGCCTCCCGAGTAACTGGGAGTACAGGCGCCTGCCACAACGCCTAGCTATTTTTTGTTGCAGTTTGGCCAGGCCTGGGTTTGAACCTGTCACCCTTGGTATATGGGGCCAGCGCCCTACTTACTGAGCCACAGGCGCCGCCCAATAAAAGCTACTTTCTAAAAATCAAAAGGGAGAGATATTAAAATCTGAACTGGATTTAAAAAAAAAATACTGGACAGACCAGACACAGTGGCTCACATCTGTTAATGCTTGAGGCCAGGAGTTTGAGACTAGCTTGAGTAACATAGTGAGACCCCTATCTCCACAAAAAATAGAAAAAAGGAGCTGGGTGCAGTGGTGCACACCTGTAGTCCCAGCTATGTGGGAGGCTGAGGCAGGAGTTTGAAATTGAGCCCAGAAATTAGAGTCTGCTATGAGCTATGATGTGGACACTACACTCTGGCTTGGGCGACAGAGTAAGGCCCTATCTCACAAACAAACAACTAGACACAGACATGTTAAAACCACCTAAGAACATTTTCAAGTACTAAAAGGCAGTTTCCAGGACAGAGGAATTAGAATCCTTCAAAAGGCCCGAGTGAGCACAAGAAGGGCAAGAACCACTAGCAGAGAGCCCGATGCTCCAGAAGTGTCCCTGGACACTCAGGACCCAACTTTTCTGCACAGGCCCTTCATGTAATTGTACTGGAGTGGGGGACCAGGCAGGCAGGGAGGTCGAGGTGTGAAAAGGCAAGGCAAATGTCACCTCTGTCTCTGTTTAAGGAAAAGACAACAGCCATTTCTTTAGACAGTGAATTCAAAGGGGAGAGGGAAAGGCCAATTCATGAGCTGAGATTTGTTCATCTGAGTGGTAATAAGGAATACATTTTTACAATCAAGGTAACAAAACCGCAAAATAGGAATTTGGAAGAGAAATTCTGACAGCAAAAGAACTCAGCTGATGTTACACAGAAGTTTTTCCAGATAAGGAGACAGAACACAGAACAGAAAGCTAGGGAGGGCATCCAGAGAACTCTGGGTATGATGGTTACAGAAGTTGGCCTTGCTAAGGGAGATGCCCTAGAACCCAAGAAGGAAAAATTCTACAGGGTGTGGCCTTAATTATTCATGTGTCAGGAAAACCTGAGGAGCTATGAGGAGACATCTGAATGTCTCCAGTTCTCTTTATAATTAAAAGCCAAAAGCTTTAAAGTCAATCTCAAATATCAAAATGCATCCATTTGGGAAACATTTACTGGGTGCTTCCTATTCATTCACACATTCAGCAAATAACCGGGCGCTGACAGGCACAACCTTCACGTGGGGACAGCACTGCAGGTTTCCAGACATTTCCACCCTAACACTAAATAAGCAGGAATGGACAGCGTGGGTCATTAGGATGCACCCATTGTAAAGATGCTAAGTGGCACAGTCACAGGGCATTGGCCCTGCCCCAGGTACACTGGTCCTGAAAACTTCCCACTCCCATGAGCACTACTAAGCCCCAGAGGGCCCTGCCTCTTTCGTAAGGAATGATGACTCCAACTTAGAAAATAAACACCATAGCGCACATGAGGATGGCTGGTGCTGGACAACATGCGTCTCTTAGAGACACCAAATCCCCCTGTCAGCCATATGCTGTGAGTTATGGCCGGCATGATATAATACACAGCCAACACCTTTAGCTTTGTTCTTCATTTCTCTACAGCAAAGGTGCAGCAGCCAATACCCTACTTTGAAAAATAGCACAGGAGTTTCCACAAGAGAATTTTTTATTTTTTTTTTTTGAGACAGAGTCTCACTATATTACCCTCGGTAGAATGCCGTGAAACTCTCGGGCTTAAGCAATTCCCTTAAGCCTCCCAAGTAGCTGAAACTACAGGCTCCTGCCATAACACTCAGCTTTTTTGTTGCAGTTGTTTAGTTGGCCTGGGCCGGGTTCAAAACCAGAACCCTCGGTGTTATGTGTCTGGAGCTATAACCACTGTACTACAGGCGCCGAGCCCATGAGAGGAATTATTTTAACAAAAGCACTGTTCTATCCCTTTAATTAAAGAGGTACTATCCAAGTGTACCTCCAGATAGAAAGAGATTTTTAAAAGTTATTCTTTCAGAATCTTCCAAGTACCAAGTGACTTTAGCCCTGAAAACTTCCCAGCCATAAGACAAAATGGTGGCACCAGCTTAGGGCACCGGGAAGTGCTCCTTCAGCACCTGGCAGCAGCTGCTGCTCACCTGCCTCCAGTTTATAGACAGAAACATAAGCAACTCTTGAAATTTCAACACTCAGGTCCAGGCATTCCATAGAAGCTGGGAGCTTCAAAGGTGGGACTGCAGTGCTCATCCCTAATCCTCTCACTGTGTTTGACATGGCTGCTGGGTCTTAGGCTCGGTTTTGTTATCTGCCTGAGCCTGGCAGGATGAGGAAGTTCACACTCACTCCCCTGGGAGGACCCTGTGTGGGCCCTGGTGTCGGTTCAAAAAAAGTAAACAAGAAAACACTGAGAAGAGAGATGAGCCCAAGGGCTCTGGAATCAGAACTGAATTCAATGCCAGGTTCCAAAGCGAACTCTCATGGTGAACTTGGGCAAGTCATTTCAGACTTCTGAGCTTCCCTTTCTTGGTCCAAAAATTACAACCTTGTACTGGCTGCTAGAGGGTGTCACTGAAACAGCCTGGATGAGCAAAGGTGAGAGAGCATTCCTCCTGCCCTCCTTTCTTTTAACCTTGTCCTCCTCTTCTTTAAACATTATATATATTTTTATTTTTATTGCACAAGGTACAAAATTCAAAATGCAGAAAAAGGTACACAGTGAAAAGTCCACCTCTGCTGTGGGAAACCAGGGTTACCAGTCTGGGGATCCCTGCAGGGCTGCACCACAGCCAGTGGCTGTCCCTCACTTCTCAAAGTCCTAGCAGCATGGGTACATCAGTATGCACGGACCTTTCACATTCTTTCTTATAGTTGCACAGAATTTCACCGTATGGTGATGAGATACTTTATTTACCAGTTCTTTACTGATGGACAGTTTGGTGGTTAGTTCCCTCTTTTAAATTTTACAAGGAATGAACTATCTTTAAAAACGTATCATTTCACATGTATGCACCTGTATGTAAGAGACATTTCCGAAAATGAAATTGCTTGTGAACTTTTTTTTTTTTTTTGAGACAGAGTCACTATGTCTCCCTTGGTAGAGTGCTTTGGCGTTATAGCTCACAGCAACCTCAAACTCCTGGGCTCCAGCAATTCTCTTGCCTCAGCCTCCCAAGTGGCTGGGACTACAGGCATCTGCCACAACACCTGGCTTTTTGTTTTTGTTACAGTTGTTTAGCTGGCCTGGGCTGAGTTCGAACTGACCATTCTCGGTGTCTGTGTCTGGCGCCATAACCACTGTGCTATGGGCGCCGAGCCTACTTGTGAACTTTTAATAAATACTGTTAGAATTCTCTTTACAAAGGTTGCACTGATTTTCAGTTTTATCAACAATTATGAAAGTATCTATCCCCCACTGTGACATCTGCACAATATTCTCTTATTACTAGTGGGGTGAACATGTTCTCATATGGTTAAGAACCCTGTGTATTTCCTTTTCTGTGAACTGCACGTGTTGTTAGTCCATTATAAACATTAGATTGATGGGGGCGGCACCTGTGGCTCAAAGGGGTAGAGTGCCAGCCCCATATGCCGGAGGTGGTGGGTTCAAACCCAGTTTTGGCCAAAAACTGCAAAAAAATAAAAATTAGATGCAGTGGCTCACGCCTATAATCCCAGCACTCTGGGAGGCCGAGGTGGGAGGATTGCCTGGGCGAGAGTGAGACCCCATCTGTACTATAGAAAAAATTAACCGGGCATTGTGGCGGGCTCCTGTGGCTCTAGCTACTTGGGAGGCTGAGGTAGGAGGACCAGACTGGTGGGCTCTAGCCTGAGAGCCCGAGTAAGACACTGTCTCCCAATAAACAAATAAATAATTCGGTTGATGGTCTTTTTCTTATGATTTGTTGGAGCTCTTTAGATACTGAGGAAGTGAGCTCTGTCTATGACACATGTTGCAAAATTGTCTTCCTGGTTTTGAGAACTGGTAGACCCCTTTGACTTTGTATATGACTACTTTGTCATGTAGAAATTCTTATGTAAGGTCTAATACATTTTATGTCATGCTTAAAAAGTAGTTTCCCTGTGTTTATTTTATTTCTCTTTTTTTTTTTCTCTTACTTTTTTTTGTTGTTATTATAGTTTTTTTTGGCCAGGGCCGGATTAGAACCTGCTACCTCTAGTATATGGGGCCAGCACCCTACTCCTCGAGCCATAGGCGCCACCCTATATTTATATATATAACCATCTTCACCCCACCTGAAATTTCTTTTATTAAAATTTTTTTTTAAGCTTAGCCAGCTAGTTGTCTCAAGTCATAAATTTTGCAATGTCATCTTTTATAGTAACTTGCCTTCCAAATCCCTTCTCCTTCTCTTCCAACTCATGCCCAGTGACCTCAGACTCCTTTTCTTTCTCTCTGCAGCCCTCCCATCCCTTCTTCACCTGGGGAGCCAGGATTTGATCCTGGTTTTGGTGTCTGACCCAGCCACATAGCTCCACTGAAGCACAGTGTCTCAAGCAAGTGGAGACCTCAGAAGCATCCTTTGACTTTACAATGAAAGACACTGAGATCCAAAGAGGTGAATTGGACTGCCCAAGACTATGGCGCAGGTTAGTGGTTGTGATTTTTCACTACTATTACTATTCGAGAAGTATTGGTTTTGCCATAAATCCAGTTCAATCAATAGATGTCTAATAAACAACTAGTCTACCCAACAATGCACCAGGCACTGGGGCTCCAGAAATAAGCGACGCAGCTTTGTGCTTCCAAAAAGATGAGAGTCTGTTGTTGGATCTGAACATATACATCACAGACTAACAGGTAAGGGAACAGTGGCCTGTGAATGTCATTAATTTTGTGAGGGATGCCAAGAGGGAGGCTCAGAAGATACCCAGTTGTTAATTGAGCCTGACATGACTAGGACTTTGCTAAAAACTGAGAGAAGGCATCTAGCTATACGGCAACAGTGGGACAGAGTGGGGTGTCTGGTGGTGTACAATCAGGAAGGAAGTAATCTGACTCAGTGCCAACTGTGGGTGGAGTCAAAGTCTCTGAGAATCTGTGGTCCTTGGCAGGCTCTTATGTGGTTTGGGTTCTGGCTCCTAAAACTGCAAGCTAAGAATTATATTTAAATGGATACACCCACAGGGCCTTCAGGTACCAGCAGAAGGAAATACATCTTCTCCTTGGAAGAATATACTTTCATCTAATACCTCAGAGTACTCTTACAGATAGAATTCTAGCAAATACAAGCTCAAAATCAAAAATCATGAAACACTTAAGAAACAGGCCCTCCATGGGCGGTGCCTATGGCTCAGTTAGTAGGGCGCTGGCCCCACATGCCAAGGGTGGTGGGTTCAAACCCAGCCCCGGCCAAACTGCAACAACAACAAAAAAAAATAGCGGGGCGTTGTGGTGGGCACCTGTAGTCCCAGCTAGTCTGGAGGCTGAGGCAAGAGAATCGCTTAAGCCCAGAAGCTGGAGGTTGCTGTGAGCTGTGTGATGCCACGGCCCTCTACCAAAGGGCCATAAAGTGAGACTCTGTCTCTATAAAAAACAAAACAAAAAAAAAAGAAACAGGCCCTCCTGTCAGCAGGAGCACAAACAACAGAACTACACCTGCAAATACTTCAGATATTAGAATTACTGGACGCCGGGCGCCACCTGTGGCTCAAAGGGGTAAGGCACCAGCCCCATATGCCAGAGGTGGCGGGTTTAAACCCAGCCCCATATAAAAACTGCAAAAAAAAAAAAGAATTACTGGATGCAAAATACAAAATACATATGTTTAATATGATTAAAGAAATAAAATGAGGAATTAAAAATACAACAAAGGAGTAAGAGAACTTTATCTAAAAAGATCAAGTGTGGCTTGGCATCTACATCTCAGCAGTGAGGGTACCAGCTACATACACTAGAGCTGGTGGGTTCGCATTCAGCCCAGGCCTGCCAAACAACAATGACAACTACAACCAAAAAATAGTTGGGCATTGTGGCGGGCGCCTGTAGTCCCAGCTATGTGGGAGGCTAAGGCAAGAGAATAGCTTAAGCCTGAGAGTCTGAGGTTGCTGTGAGCTGTGATGCCATAGCACTCTACCCAGGGTGACAGCTTAAGACTCTGCCTCAAAAAAAAAAAAAAAAAAAAAAAGACCATGCATGGCGCCTGTAGCTCAGTGGGTAGAGCTTTGGCCACGTGGACCTAGGCCAATGGGTTTGAACCCAGCCCAGGCCTGTCAAACAACAATAACAACAACAGTCAGGTATTGTGGCAGGCACTTGTAGTCCCAGCTACTTGGGAGGCTAAGGCAAGAGAATTACTTAAGCCCAAGAGTTGGAGGCTGCTGTGACGCCACGCCATCTCTCCAAAATCTGTCTTTGGGATACATGAGGACTAAGATATAAGCCATAAACAACATAGTAAAACTCTGACTCAAACAAATAAAAAAAAAGAAATAGAAACACAGAAATAAAAAATCAATCTAGATAAAAAACTCAATGGATAAGCATCAAAAATAATAATTTTAGTAGACTAAAACATGTTAAATACACCAGGCTTAGTGGATCACACCTGTAATCCCACCACTCTGGGAGGCTGAGGTAGGTGGATTGCTTGAACTCAGGAGTTTGAGACCAGCCTGAGCAAGAGCAGCAAGACCCCATCTTTACTAAAATTAGAAAAACTGGCCAGGCAATGTGGCAGATGCCAGTACTCCCTGCTACTTGGGAGGCTGAGGCAGGAAGATCACTCAAACCCAGGAGTTTGAGGTTGCTGTGACCTATGATAACACCACGATGTCTCAAAAAATAAAACAACTAAAGTTTAAAATAGGCTTAGGGCCTGTAGCACAGTGGTTACAGTGCCAGCCACATATACCAAAGCTGTTGAATTCAAGCCCGGCCCGGGACAGCTAAACAACAATGACAATTGCAACAAAAAATAGCTGGGCATGTGGCAGGCACCTGTAGTCCCAGCTACTTGGGATGCTGAGGCAAGAGAATCGCTTGAGCCCAAGAGTTTGAGGTTGCTGTGAGCTGTGATGCCACTGCACTCTATCAAAGGTGACATAATGAGACTGTTTCAAAAAAACAACAACAAAAAAAAGAAAGTAAAAGTTTAAAATAAATAAATAAAACATGTTAAATATATCAAATCTGTGAGTTAACATTGATACCAAAAATACCTCACCGGAAGGACTAAATATTAATAGAAGATTAGAGCTAACCAAAAAGAGAAATGGTAAACTGGAAGAATTACCCCCTCCAAAACACCCAAAATAACAAAAGGATTAATAATTTAAAAGACTTTAAGAGACACAAGGGATAGACTAACACCTAATATATAACTAACTGGCATTCCCAAAGGAAAGATGAGAGATAATGATGAACAATATTCAAAGAGATAATGGCTAAAGATGTTCTAGAACTTATGACAGGCACCAGTCCCTGGTTTCACAACGCTCAGTGAATCATTAGCCAAATAAAATAAAATCTCCTCCTCAGGATTACACGATAATGGATTGCAAAGCACAAAACATAAACACACACAACCACAGAGTAGAATTTACCTAAGAGAACAGCAACTGGCCTGCCAGTGTCTTAACATCGATAATGAAAGCTGCAAGACAATAGAATATTGCCTATAAGTACTAAGAGAAAATAACTGTCACGCTAATGTTTTATACCCAGTAAAACTATGTTTTAAGAATAAGGATGAAATAAAATTGTGCCAAACAGAAATTAAAAGCTTATGACTAAAGACCCTCACTGGATTCTGCTTCCAGAAAGAAGGCCTAAGATTGGACGCTGGACCCATATACTGGGGATGGCAGGTTCAAGCCCGGCCCCAGCCCCGGCCAAAACTGCAAAAAAAAAAAAAAAAAACAAAAAAACTGAAGGCCTAATATGAATGGAAAAATGTGTGTAAATTGTAAGTTTGTGGAAAACTGAACCAA
>CAUYPK010052808.1:0-19241 GCA_963574355.1 Loris lydekkerianus | reverse complement strand
ACAAAGAATGCATACAAGTCTACAGCTAAGGAGACAACAACTAAAGCAAATAGAGAACCTACACAATGGGAAAGGATATTTGTATATTTTGAATCAGACAAAAGCTTTATAACTAGGATCTATAGAGAACTCAAATTAATCAACATGAAAAAAACCAACAATCACATATATCAATGGGCAAGAGACATGAATAGAACCTTCTCTAAAGAAGACAGACGAATGGCTAACAAACATATGAAAAAATGTTCATCATCCCTATATATTAGAGAAATGCAAATCAAAACGACCCTGAGATACCATCTAACCCCAGTGTGAATGGCCCACATCACAAAATCTCAAAACTGCAGATGCTGGCGTGGATGTGGAGAGAAGGGAACACTTTTACACTGCTGGTGGGACTGCAAACTTGTATAACCTTTTTGAAAGGAAGTATGGAGAAACCTCAAAGCACTCCAGCTAGACCTCCCATTTGATCCTACAATCCCTTACTGGGCATCTACCCAGAAGGAAAAAATTCCTTTTATCATAAGGACACTTGTACTAGACTGTTTATTACAGCTCAATTTACAATCTCCAAAATGTGGAAACAGCCTAAATGCCCACCAACCCAGGAATGGATTAACAAGCTGTGGTATATATATACCATGGAATACTATTCAGCTATTTAAAAAAATGGAGACTTTACATCCTTTGTATTAACCTGGATAGAAGTGGAAGATATTATTCTTAGTAAATCATCACACAAGAATGAAGAAGCATGAATCCTATGTACTCAATTTTGATATGAGGTCAATTAATGACAATTAAGGTCATGGTAGGGGTGGAGGAAGGGGAGAGCAGGAAAGAAGGAGGGGGGTGGGGAAAGGAAGAGCAGAGAGAGGGAAGGAGGAAGGGGGTGGGGCCTTGGTGTGTGCCACACCCTTTGGGGGCAAGACAGGATTGTAAGAGGGACTTTACCTAACAAATGCAATCAGTGTAACCTGGCTTATTGTACCCTCAATAAATCCCCAACAATTAAAAAAAAAAAAAAAGAGAGAATGCATACAAGTCAAGGCTGTTCATTTTCATGACATCTGTTAATATTAAACACTGTACTAGAGATTCTGGCAAGTTAATTAAGCAAGAAAATAAAAGATTGGAAAAGCAGTAGTAAAACTATCTACTTGTCGACAATATAATCTTGAATGTAGAAAATTCTACAGAATCCACACATGTGTACACTATTATTAGAACAAATTAGTTCATCAACTTATAAAGTTGCATAATGTAATATCAATGAACAGAACTCAGTTGAATTTCTGACATAGTCTTCAAATCAGAGTTTGCTCTCTCATCTTTTCCATTGCTATGACAGTCTGACCAGATTTGCCTGCTATAGGGAGAAAGACATATAAAATGAATCTGAGTCACTCCAGCTGTTCCCACTGTGGCCAATGAATATCAGCTAGTCAGCCAGCCAAACCCAGAGGTATAATGAAGCCCAGTCAAGATTAGAGCTGTCTGGCTCGGCGCCTGTGGCTCTATGGTTAGGGCATTGGCCACATACACAGAGGCAGGCAGGTTCAAACCTGGCCCTGGCCTGCTAAACAACAAAGACAACTACAAAAAACAAACAAACAAACAAACACTAGCCAGGCATCATGGAGGGCGCCAGTAGTCCAGCTACTTGGGAAGCTGAGGCAAGAGAATTGCTTAAGCCCAAGAGTTTGAGGTTGCTGTGAGCTCTGACACTACAGCACTTTACTGAGGGTGACATAGTGAGATTGTCCCAAAAAAACCAAAAAAAAGATTAGAGCTGTCTACTCAACCACCCTGGAGGCATGAACAATATAATATATGAATAATATATGCCATTGAGGTTTGGGGATAAAATAAACGGTATCATTAAAAAAATCACAAAATCAGTCTATCAAAAGACATGCAAAATCTCTACCCCAAAAAAAGATAGAATACATTCATTAATTATAAAGATGCCAACTGTCCCTAAGAATGAACGTAGTTCCTATCAAAATTCTAGTCAGTCTCCCCACCCCCAAGTGGAAACTGATAAGCTGACTTGACAGCATCTAAGTACACACTATGAAAGTTTTGAGACAGTGTTATGGTCTATTATTTCACTTCCAAAAAATATAGCTGACAGTGTCCTTTCTGATTCTCCCGTACCAAGTTTTGACTTGCTTGGCTTATCAGTGTTGCTGAGAGGGCTTCATTTGTTTCTGTCCACACAGATTTAAAATTTCTTGATATTTATTTATCTCAAAACTTTTGTATGGACCCACATATACATAAAGGGTCAAGATTAGCCAAGATACTCCTGAAGGAAAACAAGTGGGAAGCCTTTTTCTATGACACCTATCAAGACTCAGATATGCAATCATTAAGACAATGTAGAATTGACATAAGAGGAGTTAACAGACCAGAAAAGTATCCAGAACAGACGATCCATGGACAGACAGTCCCAGGGTTTACGCCTACGGTGGTAGTATAGCAGCGGTGAAGGTGGTGTAAAACTGAACGTCAACTTGCATACCATCCTCACATCCCCCTCCTAGGTGAATCGTAACTCTACGTGTGAAAGCTTCCAGAGGTAACAGAAGAGAATAACTTCATGTTTGGGGACTAGACAATTTTTTTTTTTAAACAGCATGAAAAGAAAAAGAAAAGATTGATAAATTGGAGTACTTTAAAATTAAGAATTAAGAACTCCTGGCCAGGTACTATGGCTCACACCTATAATCCTAGCCCTCTGGGAGGCTGACATGGGTGGATTGTTAGAGCTCAGGCTGAAACCAGTCTGAACAAGAGTGACACACTGTCTCCATTACAAACAGAAAAAGTAGATGGGGGTGGCATACACCTGTAGTCTTCCCTGGTGGGGAGGCTGAGGCAAGAGGACTGCTCAAGCCTAGGAGTTTGAGGTTGCTGTGAGCTACAAACCCATGGCACTCTACCAAGGGCAACAGAGTGAGACTGTCTCAAAAAAAACCAAAACTTTTATTCATTAAAAGATCTTTAGAGTAAAAATTCAAGCCAAGGCTGGGAAAAGATATTTGCAACACTCTTGAAAAAGGGATTGTATCAAGGACTGGGTATATAATATGCATAGTTCATCTTCAGAATATACAATTAACTTCCACAAATTAGTAAGGATGAGGCAGATTAACTCCAAAGAAATTGGGGAAAGATATTTGAATATGCTAATCCAGAAAGTGGATATCCAAATGCAAAGTAAAACTATAATGAAAGACCATCACACAGCCATCAATCAGGCTAAAATTTCAAAAATCCACAATGCAAGTTTCATCAACAATGCAGTGCCAAGGAGATTCTCACATATAGCTGGGGGGTGGGGTGGGGGGCAAGGAAGGGGGGACAGTGGAAATTGGTTTAGCAGAATTTATCAAAGTTGACCATACTCATACCAATGATCTCCATTCATAGGCATACACACTAAAGAAATTCATGCCCTTGTACTCCCAAGGATGGGCAGAGATGTTCACAGCAGCACAGGCTGTAACAGCTAAAATAACAAAAACAATCCTAAGTCCAACAACATTAGAATGGCTCAATAAATTGTGG
This sequence comes from Loris lydekkerianus, assembly GCA_963574355.1. Lineage (NCBI taxonomy): Eukaryota > Metazoa > Chordata > Mammalia > Primates > Lorisidae > Loris > Loris lydekkerianus. Next base: position 15,662 of record CAUYPK010052808.1, on the reverse strand, counting down.
AATATTCATACAACAAAATGCCATATAACAATCAGCATAAATAAACTACACCACAGGAATCAACATGAATACCACACACATAGAGAACGAAAGAAGTCAAGCACAAAATGACACTATAATACAGTTTCATTTAGGTTAAATTAAAAACCAGGCACTAATCTGTGATGTTGGACGTCAGGAGGGGGTTACTTTTGGGAAGAGGCAGGGTGTGGTAATCACTGGGCTGTGCACTTTCTTATGTGTGCTCCCTATTAATACATTTAAAACAAAAAGGAAGGGAAAAAAAGCTAATGGAACCATTTAATTTTAATATCATAAAAATGTTTAAAGCCATTGGAACACACAAAAAAACACATCCTGTTTATATAGATGAAAGGCTTTTGAAAATACAGAAGGGGGCTTTGGGATATTTTCAAGATTATTGAAGGTGAGTGCCCTAATTTTTTGATATCAAGTTATATATTTGAAAGATGGGTGAGAACTTGGGTGGCCCACCAATAGGCTGGACCAGAGGTCAGCCAACCAGGGCTCCCTGGCTGTTTGTGGGCTGGCTTCTGTTTTTGTAAACAGTTCTATTGGAACACAGCCACACTCATTTGTTTACATTGTTTACATGTTGTCATGCTTCAATGGTAGAGTTGAGACTCTGTGGCATGAAAGCCTGAAATATTTACTACCTGGCTCTTGACAGAAAAGATGTGTGGATTCCTAGACTAGATGGTCCTCATGCCCAATGTAATCTTCCTAGTAAGCAGAAAGAGAATATTCCCTGGAAGACCAGAAGGAGATTACTGTCTATTGGAAATATTTTAGAGCCCAGGATTATTTTCTTCAATGTAAATTTCTTCGCTGGTTGAGTGACCAGACTTTCTGTTCTCTGTTAAGAACTACCAACACTTCTCCAGCCTCATAATCACTTTATAAACTAAGAGTTTTAAATTGCTACAAGACACTATTCTCTAAGTTGTTAGCTGTTGTGGTTCTTTGTCACTCCAATGGTTATTGCTTTCAACAGTGGTCCTGAACTTAGTACTTTTGAAATAAAAAAAATTTTTTTAAATCTTTTGTATTAACCTGGATGGAGTTGAAACACATTCTTCTCAGAAAAGTATCACAAGGGTGGAAAAGCAAATATTCAATGTACTCAATACTAATAAGAAGCCAGTAGAGGATCTAATTCATGCCCACATAGGAGAAAAACTCATTTCGACTTAAGTTGGGGGGATGGGGAATGAGAAAGGGGAGAAGGGACTGATGTGCCCCCCATTGTGGGCACAATGTAGGGGTGTATGGCACACCTTTTGGGTGTGGGACAAAACTACAAGAAGAACTCTACCTAACAAATTTAAATATTGGGATTTGGTTGATTATACCCTCACATTAACCTGAAATTTAAAAAGAAGAAAAATAAAATTTTGATTAAATAATAAGGAAGAATGTCAACGAGATTAGCCAAATTCAAGAGATTTTTTTTTTTTCTTTTCCTTTACCTAGAGAGATTTCTAGTACTAGGAAGAAAACTCTGAAGACATTATAACGTCTTCACCAAATCAGTTTTGATGCTGGGGAAACAAATCTTTCTTTTAAGATGGCTTGACTGATACTAGTCTCTATCTCCAAGCCACTGCTGTCACTGGGACTTGGTGAAAGCCTCTGAGGACTTCTGCTTCTCTACTTCAACTTTAAGTCTGTCCTCCGGGAAGTCAGCAATTACCACGGTTTCAAGATTTTTCCCCTTTCAAACTCAAACTTAATGCCCCATGTGGCAGTACTAAGGGGTGGAGTCTTTAAGAGGTGACTGGGTCCTTGTGAGTAGATTAATCCATTCATTCATGGAGTGTCATGGTACGGGACTGGTGCTTTCTAAGACGAGGAAGAGAGACCCGAACCAGGACACTCAGCCCCTCATCGTGTGATGCCCTGGGCTGCCTCAAGACTCTACAGAGGCCCTACCAGCAAGAAGGCCCTCTCAGCTTCCATTAACTGTAAGGAACAAATTCCTTTTCTTTAAAAATTACCCAGTTTCAGGTATTCTGTTACAAGCATCAGAAAATGGACTAAGAAAGCAACCAAATTTCAAATGTCAGTCAGCTCATGTCACATTTCCACTTCCATTTCCTTACCCCGGCAACACTCAACCCTCTGCTCCTGTTCATCAACAATTTTAACAATTTTCTGAACAATGCTGATGGCATTCAAATAAGATGTTTCTTTAGTGCAAATGACGGCTTTAGGTAGTCAATACAAGATGCTTCTTTGGTAGCACCTTGGTGCCTCCCTTTGACAAGGTAGACACTACTCCTCTCACAAGCAGCAGTGAAGAAAGCAGACGACCTGGGTTGTGTGCACAATGAGAAGCAGCCAGGCTAGCCATTTACCCCCAGAAGGAACAGGTCAGAACAAATTCATTAAAACCAAAGTCAACATTTTCTTAATAGTCAGGGGGAAAAAATCCCCAACTTGGAAATGGTGAAAGGACGACTAGGTATTGTTTCAATGTCACACTGGAGCACACGTGAGACACGCTTATCAAGGATGATCTCATTCCTCAGGGCTGTGTACCTTCATATGACTTAATATTTAGCACTGGGTAGAATGTTCTATACCCTGTAAGGATAGATGTTAAAACTGAAAGTGATATAAACTAATAAAATTATTTAGCTATTCAAGTGATACCTGTTCAGGAGAAAAGTCAACATCAAAGGTTAGTTCTATCACCCAGTAAGACATTACCTAGTTTTGTCGTTGTTCTTGCAACTATTCCGGCATTGCCTCACTGCCTACACATAGTAGCCTGTGGAATTTTCTTTGAATCAACTTTACCTTTCTTTTAATTCCTTTATTGAGTGAAATAAATATTTAACATGTATTTGTTTTGCATTTGTAAGTCATGTATTTACTTTTTGAAATTATTACTTGATACTAGGTGTCCTTTAACACCTACAGGTTTAAAATTAACCATTGTGCTCTAGGACATAAATTCTCCTTTAAGAAACAGCCCCAAGGACGTGATATTTATTGTGAAGAGGTGGTATGGATATGTTTTGTTCAGTAAACCATGCAGAACTTCTCTCAATGATGATCCAGGGCAGAATCTTCCCTTAGGTCTTATCACGATGCATAGTTCTGCTTTTACTGAGCAAGTACTCTGTCTGTATGTGTGAGTGATCTGTGTGCACCTGCCCATCAGTTCACTCTTATGATATGCTACTAGACAGCCTAAACCCAAATGTATGGCCTACTTGCTACCTCCAATGTCACAGCACACATTTTCTGGATTAACCATATTTTGGGGCTTTCTTATACGTTAGTTTCAATTTGCCTAGGTATCATCACTTGGGAAAAAAACACACCAAAACAATGTACCTCCAAACTGTAAACTGCCTTACATGCTTTTTCAAGTAAGCTCTACCAATCACCAGAAGTACTCCACTATCCCCTTTGCACCTCCGCTCCTGCCTTCTCTCCAGGCCATCTCTGCCGACACTGCCTCTTAACAAAACCCAATTAATCCGTGCAGGCCCACAGAGACAGCTTTTCCCTCTTCGTAAAATTTCTGTAGATCTCAACCAGACATGCTCTCCTTGAACCTATGGAACACAGTCTCTTTAGTTGCTCAGGGGCATTTATATGCCGCCTCATGTTATAGCTCTTGTGTAACTGGCTTCTCCCATCCCCAAAGTGCTGTATCTTCGATGACAGACTAGTCAGTCACACAGTCACACGAGTGTTACCAGGCGGATCTTATGAGACTTGGCACACAGTATGCAGTGTGTTGAACAAATCGTCTGATGGAAGGAAGCAGGAAGTGTAATAGTAAATGGTGCTTAAATGCAGAGCACTCTTTTCATTTATGAGTGCCTCTTCTGGCCAGGAACAGAGAATTAAAGCAATGGAGAATCACCATTTAATAAACCTGATCAGGTAATCACTGCCTGACCTTGTTTCAGGTGCTGAGTATGTGAGGCTGAATAAACATATATGGTGCCTAACCTCCTGCAGCTTAGGTAATAAACTAAGCATGGAGCTAGAACCATAGATAAGTGCTATGAAGCTGTAGAACAGAATGGTCTATTCTAGATGGTGGGGAAAGGGCTGAAGGTAATCAAGGAAGGCTTCTCCCAAGAAGTGCCATCTGGACTGATGCCAGGAAGATAAGTAGTTAACCAGGTTAAAAAAAAAACCCAAAACGGTAGTAGCTGTGCAAAACCATGAGGGAGAAGAGAAATTGGCCAATTCCAGAAAGTGAAGGATGCCAGTGCACTGGAAGCAGAGTAAGCAATGCAGGACTAGCCCAGGAGGGCTCTGCAGACCACCGTAAGAAGTCTGAATTTCATCATAAGTGTATTAGAAAGTTAAGAAAGAGCCTTAAGCAGGACAGTAAAGCTAAGTGAAAATAGATTGAAAAAAAGCAGTAAAGATGTCAACTGCTTGGACAAGGTGGTAGCAATGGTGGGAGGTTATGGAATGAAATGAAATGAAATGGCAGAAGACCTTATATGGGCTAATGGTTGCCCAGATCAAAATTAGAAGTTTCATTTCCATAGGATGGAGGGGAAAATGAGGTAAAGACGGTAGTAAGCAAACAGGTCAGGCATGACCTTGTAAGTAGTATTTAAACGTAGTAGAAGCTTTTATGCTTAACAGATCCTAGAACCTTGGAGGGCCCAGGGTATGAGATGCCCTGGGGGGATTCTGACAAAGCTAAAAGGCTAAGAAAACTAGAGTGAAATTAAATACCCTATATACTCGAGTATAAGCCGAGTTTTTTAGTTCGGGTTTCTCGGCACAAATTTTGTGCCGAAAAAACTTGGCTTATACTTGAGTATATGCGGTAAATACCTCTGAAAGGAAGTTTCTAAAACAAACATCTAGCTTCAGTCTGGATCAGTGTTTCTCATATTAGGGTCCACGAACACACCACTTTAACATCATTTTTTCAATCTTGGCTGTTAGCCAGCTGATCATCCACAGGACTGGATACCCTGCTCTGGCCTTCCTTTACCCATCAAGTTAATTGGGGTGCTGCCAAGGATCACCCACCAGCTCTGGGACCATCACTGAGGAGAAACCATATCCATCTCTGCAAGGGGGCCCAGCTATTTATAATGCAAAGCCAGGACAGAAAACACAGTGACTTGTAACACAGTGTTTCTCCAACTGGGGTGCCAGTATTTTCTCAAGGGCTTTTCAGGGGTCAAAACACCATGGCCATTGAAGAATGAAGCCCATGACACCCCTGACAGCAAGGAGGGGCCTGTAGGTATCTCTCTACTTACAGACACCAAGTGGGGTTGTGGGAAACACACTGCTCAAGGAAAGTCAAACCACTGTTCACCTTAACAAAGACATTCCAGATATGCTGAAAAGGGTCCAGAGAGAGCATCTTAACAGAACATATCACACTATAGATGAGAACAAAAGCTACTCCAAAGCCAAGACAGAAAGCTGACCTCAGCATAACAGACTCAAAACACAAAGCAAAAACCTGAAAGCCACAACTTGCTAAGTTTCATAAACGCAATATAGGAAGTCACACAGTCATTTCAAAATCCAGTTTTGAGATCAGTTTTGAGCATCCAAGACTACTTAAAAACTGTAATAGAACAAAACTCAGCCAGCTTTTCTTTCAACTTGCCTGTAAATCCAGGAACTGTGAGCTAAAATTACAGTGGCATGGTCTGTTTTCCACCCATGTCCCTGCGTTCTGTATTAGGACACTTCAGTGACATCCTGCCCCGGCAGTAATCCAGCTTTTGAGGCACACCCCCTGACCCCGACCCACTTGAGTTTGGAGTAGCCACAGTTTCTAACGTTAAACAGTGATGTGTGTAGCACTGAAGACTAGGGTGTGGTGCCATCCCAGGCTGTCACAGTATTACATCTACTATATGATACAGAAAACCCAGTGTGTAACTACTCATTAAATGCTCATCAGAAAACCCCTTGTGAAAACTGAAGAATATGCAACTTAGACTGTAAGCTATACAGTCCCTTCAATGGTGAATTTCTATAGACAGTGATTAATATAATAAGAAAAAAATCCATTTAGCTACTTATTGAGGAAACTTTACCAGAAAATGGCAAGTGGAGTGCTTTCCATTTACTAGGACAACCCTCTTTCCCCCAAATAAAATCAGACCAAAGCACAGCTCAGATCGAGACTATTTTACACCACCCTCTTCTTGGTTGTTATAAAGCTTTGGCATTTTAGAAGCTGTCAGAAGTAACTTGCCATGATCTTAGAACTCCAGACCCATCAAGTAGGGTTTATTTGGGAAGTTGAAGGATATAAATCAAATTTATGATACGAAAAGGGAGAACTTGTTTCCTACTTTCCCTTTTATGTCCACAAAACATTGGTTCAAATCACAGAATGTGGAAACCGTATCCAAACTGACACTCTATAGAAGTTCCAGGCTGCTCTGAGCTGTGTGGCCGTGTCCCTTCTGTACGATCACAAGACAGACACAAAGAGACGGCCATTCTAGCAGAGCACAATCAGAATGCTGACAACACCATAATTAAACAACGTCATCTTCTGCACGTAACACCTCGATAACGTTCACATTATGCTTTCACAGGAAACCCACGTGTCACTGCATCATTAGAGGTAATGCCAAGAATGGGAAATAGCTACCAGGCCTTGCTGAAAGTGTCATCCAAAGAAGAAAATGCTATAATTATAATGTGAACATGGAATAATTTAAAACATCAGCAAAACGAGAAACTATCTCCATCCAGGTTAAGAGCTTCAGGTAATAATGTGAGTTACATTCCCACCCTTGCTTAGGAGAGGCAGTTTCCCTTAGCAGATAAAGTACAAAACCCTTCCCCCATTACCAATATAATACTTAATCAAAATTGTAGATACTCCTCACAGGCCATGTCATCTTACTAGCAGATGTAAAGACTTTACTAAGACTAAGTTCCTGTTTTTCAGAGCTTCAAGTGCTTTAGAGACACAAGAAATTCCTGCAGTGATCCCGGACGGCAGCAGAAAAGCTCCTGTGTAAGCTGAGGTAGAAGATCTGAACCGTGAGGCTCCCACCTGTAAGAAGCGCCCTGGGAAAGGGAGGAGGATCCAGCTGCCATAGGTAGTCTTCACCTCCAACCCAGACCAAGTGAATGGCTTCTTTGTAATTCTCAAAAATAAATTTTATGACTTTCTCTTTTATTACTTCAAAGCCAGCAGTTCATCCTTTCCACAGATTACCTCTAAATATGCCCCCCCCCCCCATTAAGCACACTATTTCATTTAAGGACTGAAATATGGTCCTCCTTGGCAGAAGGACGTTTTTTGACAGCTGAGGAGACAGTCCAGGCTTGTGTCATGAGGGAAGAAGCCAGCGCCCACCAGCACGTCACGTCCACAGGCTCAGACCGACTCTGGCAAAGACCAATGAACACATTGCTTACACCACCAAGGACTCCTGAGTGGGCTTCATATTTAACAGTCTTACCAGGTTTTGAGGGAGGTGAAAAACCACACACAGACTCATGGTGGCCTGCATCTTAATCATGTAAACCCAAGTTCAGTAAGACAGTGATACATAATTCCTTTGGTAACCAAAAGCCACTGGGTCTGCTATCTGCTTAGCCACCTTGGACTTCCTTGACTTCTGAAGACCACGCTAGGGGAGCGGCACTGGGCGGCAGTCACCTTCCTAACGGTGCTGCTGTTGAGAATGGGCTCACAGTAAGGAACTGAGGGCACAGGGCTGCAGAGGACACCTCCATTTCAGTGCACAGACTTTGTGACAGTTTCTCAGTGGGGGGTGGAAGGAGGGGGGAGACAGTCTAAGTAGCTAACAGGGGCCTTCATACAACCTGTAGTTGTGCAATGAGGCACAAAGTCATTTACATCTTTTTCTCCTGGCAACATCCTCCCTCCCCCTGCCACATAGACATAAATAAGAACTTAAACTATAGACAGAAATTAGAGATGAGTATGACTGAAGTAACTGGGTAGATTTTAAGGTGTTTTTGAGAACTTAATATGTTTCCATTAAAAAAAAATTTAAGCACAAAAACATCTGTTCAATAATGGAGTAGGGCCGGTAGACAAGATGTCATAAATAAACCTGATTATAAACTGTCACCTTCCCAAAAGGGGGGCAAAGAGGTGGAATGGTAAATGGAAGAATAACAAGCCCACTTGCTTTGAATAGCAAATACATAGTTAAGAAAATAACCTGAAGTAACAAATACTTTGGAGGCACTGCCTGAAATGTTTTCTTAGTATTTCCCATTTTGAATGCCTCTGCAGATCCTATTTATACTGCGTCCTAGATTGGGAGGCAATTACACCAGACCCTTATTATTGGGGGAGACGAATATTTACTACATCGGGGTAATTATTTTTGCATAGTGAACATTTATCTCATTACATGGCACCATTCCACAAAGAAGTATAAGGTCTGTAGCAGGTCTGCTATAATCTCTTTAACAACAGTCTGGCATTCTGCTCTTGTCCACAGCACAAGGCTTAACTTCCAACACTTGGACTGCCTGGCCTCTGGGCTGGGGTAGCCATGGCATGGCTCTGCTAACTACAGTGCTCCTCGAATGGACCCCTACAATAGCTCTCTCTTCTACATCCATCCTGTCAGGCTATGATCACTTAAAAGCCAGGGGCTTGGTGATCCTAGGCTCTGACTTCTCTGCATCTTGCATGGAGCCTGGGACATGGTAAACGTTCAATTTACACGAAGAGGCAGGGAGTGTCCAGAACTCCCTGTCAAGAACTGGTTGTCAACATACTGAATCAGAAACTAAAAGCAAAGTTTTGAAAATGCCTCAAAACCAGAAGAAAAACTGTTTCAGGAACTCACAAGCCACAGAAGAGAAGTTAATCAAAAGCCACCAACTGTGCTGAAGCTGAGGAAAGAGAATAAAATTCTGAGATTCCAGCTGTAGGGGCCAAAGCCTTCAAAGAGGGAGAAGTGGGGGGAGCTCAGGGCCCACCGGAACCAGAGGCTCCATGGGAGAGTGAACAGGAGCCTTCTTCCCTGCCAGCAGCTGTGTGCATTTCAGTTAGACAACTGGGTTCTTTCAGTGTTGTGTGCTGATGCTTAATAAATGCTTTAACTTTATTTTGCTTTGATAAAACAATAGTATCAGTTTCCATTAATATGGTAACTCTGAAAAGACATCTAAGATGAGCCATCAAAGAAGAATATGTTTTCATTCACTCAATACATCCAGTGGCCACTTAACCATGTGGCTGGTGTAGAAAAACTAAGATGAAATGTCTTGATTCTTACTCTCAAGAAGTTCTCCTGTGTCAGGGATGCAGCTATGCCATTTTCTTTTCTTTGCTCTTTTTTTAAAGACAGACTTCAGATACAGGCTAGAGTACAGTGGCGTCATCACCTCTCACTGCAGCCTTAAACTCTTACACTCAGGCAGTCCTCCTGCTTCTGTTTCTGCCTCCCCAGTAGCTGAAACTACAGGTACAAGCCACTATGTCTGGCTAATTTTTTTCTATTTTTAGTAGAGATAAGGTCTCACTCTTGCTCAGGCTGGTGTTGACCTCCTAAGCTCAAGCAATCCTCCTGGCCTGGCCTCCAGAGTGCTATGATTACAAGTGTGAGACACTGCATCAGGCCCCATTTTTGTTTGCTTGTTTAAGCCAATGTGAAGTTTAGTTTCACTTGAGACAGAGCAAAAGTCTTGACTAATATACAGCAGAACCTCCATAGTGACAACCTAAGTTGACCTAATTTTCATAGACCAGACATATTCCACATGTATGTTTCAGTACAACATCCAAGTTGCTTATGTTGATCACATACATATGTTGACCAGTTTTTTACAGTCCTTTGAGTAGTCGACTTAGAGAGGTTCTATTGTAGTACTGATCAGTAGTGTGAATTATGCTTATAAAAAAAATTACTGGTCATTATGCTATATAGTAGGAAGAGCTAAATGAGCGTTTAAGGTAAACCCCATTTTCCTGCTAAATCTGCTAGTCACTGTCATCATGACTAGTTTCATTTATAAAATAAGGATTCTCTGAAAGAGAAAGAATAATGTTGGAAGAACTTAATACAGAACAAAGGCAAAAGCATGGAAGTGAGTTAGATAGCCTGTACCCATCTTAGTATATACAAAGATGCTCAACCTTAGATACGGATGCCATTAGAGATATATTCTAGAAGACCAGTACCCTGGTCTATAAAAACAATAAAAATGGGAACACAAAAATTAAGAGTGGACTTGTAACAGGTGTTCAGCTCCCACTCACACATGCAGCAACAAAAGCAAATATTAAAAAAAAACCCACCAGAATTTACCCTGAAATGTGACCCCCCCCCCTTCTATTCTTATACCAGTTAATTATAAAGTTTAAAAGGAACAAGAACTAGTTAGGAATACCCTTTTATTACATCTGACTTGAAGATTCCAAATTTCTTTTAAAGTAAACTTTATGAAACTCCAAGTTAATGAAATCTATTTTGATGTATTCAAAAGTGGGCAGGAATCATAAAGTTAATGAAAATTTATTTGAGATTTTTCTAGTCCCTTAAGGCAGGCACAAGACAGCCCTAACCCAATCAAAACCCTACTATGGAAAGATGAGCCCATACGTGAGCCAGAGGACCATTAAGTCACCAACCCTTTGCGAGACGCTCCCTTTAGGATTATGCACACCACAGCATTCATGACATCTTCACATTTTGATCAAGTTACATTACCCGGAAGAAAGACAGCCAAGACATATATAAAGGGAATTAACAGAATACATGAAAACATTCAAATAATCTGTGAAAACAGTTTTCTTGTTTTAAAATTAAAACATGACTCACTTCTCAGCGTTTTGATTAAGATCAAGTGTAAAATTAAAACAATAAAAACTTAAAACTTTCTACCTTCTCATCTGGCAGATTTTGAAAAGTGGATTAAAATGTTAATTAAGAATAATGGGCCAAGCATGGTGGCTCACATCTGTAATCCTAGCATTCGGGAGGCTGAGATGGGAGTTTGAGACAGGCCTAATTAAGAATGAGATCCATTGTGTACTAAAAAAAAAAAAAAAAAACCAGAAAAAATTAGCTTGGTATGATGGTGTAGGCCAGTAGTCCCAGCTACTTGGGAGGCTGAAGCAGGAGGATTGCTTGAGACCACGAGTTTGAGGCTGCAGTGAGCTATGATGATGTCACTGCACTCTAGCCTCTAGCCAGGGTGATAGAGCAAAACTGTCCTTCACCACCACCAAAAAGGAAATGGGTACTCACAATCTTCACAGCTTTTTTAGAGGGCAATTTGGTAATATCTTTCAAAATCTTAAATCAATTAAAGGCCTTGCATTTTGCTATCGTTTACAATAGCAAGTTGCCAACTAACTCAAATTCTTCTGGAAAAAAACCTCTGTGTGTACATAAGCATATAAGTATATTGGGGGGGGGGGGAGAAAGTAAATGAAGCAAATATAAATGTAAACAACCGATGAATCCAGGTAAAGAGCAGCATATGGGTGGGTGTTTCTTGTGTTAGTCTTGTAACTTCTTCCTAAGTATGAAATCACATTGATAAAAAGTTTAAAACTTTCAAAAAAACGAGTTGAGTCTTAAACAGAAAGTTCTCCAAGACATGTTAAAGGAAGAAAGCAAATTCTACAACAATTTATGTAGCACTGGCTCATATGAGAAAATACAAATAGATGGGAAAAGACACAGATAAAGACACAGAAATGATTCATATTACATTATAAATGCTCTCTCTGGGGAACTTGGTATTCTGATGAAGGGAGGTAACAGTGAACTTTCATATTTTGCTCAAAATATTTCTAAATCACGTGTTTATTTATTAATTCTGTTTAAAACCGGATGTATATTAACATTTCTGGAGTTGTAACATCAATAAACATTCATTTATAGGGGAAAACTCTCCATGTCTGTAGCTATGGTTCTCACCTAACAGATGTACCCAGCCCCTGTGGGATGGGAGGTGTGGGTTTGTGGGATCAAAGGACACTATGACTCACCACAATGGCCTGAGGCCATTCCTAGAATCTTCAGGGCAGGCAGGGCCAAGAATGCCAAATGGGGACGTGCCCAGGCCCAAATGCTAGAGCCTCCCTTGCTGAGGAACACTGACACAGAACCCCTAATATCATGCGTGATCCATGCGCACAGTAAATAAACACAAATCTTCCACAAGAATGAAGCAGAGCTATTTGTGTGAATTTGAAAAATATCCAAGATGTATCAAAATTTTAAAAATTCAAAAATTGAAACCAATCACGTTGTTAGAGCCTTATAAGTATGATTATATTGATGTATTTAAAACATGTACCTGCTGGATATATTTACACAATTTTTTTTCTTTTTTTGAGATAGAGTCTCAAGCTGTTGCCCTCGGTAGAGTGCTGTGGCATCACAGCTCACAGCAATCTCAAACTCCTGGGCTTAAGCAGTTCTCTTGCCTCAGCCCCCCAGGTAGCTGGGACTACTGGCCCCTGCCACAATGCCTGGCTACTTTTTTGTTGTTATTGCAACTGTCATTATTGCTTTAGCTGGCCTGGGCTGGGTTTGAATACACCAGCCTCAGTGAATATGGCCAGTGCCCTACCCACTGAGCCATAGGCGCCACCCATAATTTCTAAAAGAAAAAAAACTGTTAATAGTGCCTATCTCTGGAGAGTGGAAAGAAGAGGTGGAGTGTTTGTCAGAGGGGACAACATGAAAACAATTAGATATTTTGTAAGGTTGTTGGTGTTTTGTTTGTTTGTTTAATTTTTGGAGACAGAGTTTTACTTTGTTATCTTCAGAAGAGTACCGTGGCATCACAGCTCACAGTAACCTCAAACTCTTTGGCTCAAGCGATTCTCTTATCTCAGCCTCCCAAATAGCTGGGACTACAGGTGCCCGCCACAATGCCTGGCTGTTTTTTTTTGTTGTTGTTGTTGTAGTTGTCATTGTTTAGAAGGCCCGGGCTGGGTTTGAACCCACCAGCCCCCGTGTATATGGCCAGTGCCCTAACTGCTGAGCTTTGGGTGCCAAGCCTTATTTTATAAGGTTTATTAAAAAGCAAATTACAAAAGCCTAAAGACAATTTTAAATCAAGATATTCTAAAGCTAAACAATCTCAAAATAGAACAGGAACTATATATATAAAACTAAGAAAGTCTAAAATAGACTCTCGGCTGGGAATAGTGATGCCTGTAATCTTAGCACTTTGGGAAGCTGAGATAGGAGGCTTGCTTGAGGCCAGGAGTTCTAGACCACACTGGGCAACATAGTGAGACTCTGTCTCTATAAAAGAAAAGGAAAAAAAAAAGTCAGCTAAGTGTGGTGTTGTGCACCTATAGTCCCAGCTACTTGGGAGGCTCAGGTGAAAGGACTGCTCATGCCCAGGAATTTGAGGTTGCTGAGAGCTGTTCATGCCTAATCATGCCTCTGTGATCAGGCCACTGCACTCTAGCTCAGGCCACAGAGCAAGACCCTGTCTCTAAAAACAAAGAATGAAAATAAAATAAAATAAAATAAAATAAAATAAAATAAAATAAAATAAAATAAAATAAAATAGATTCTTCTGTAAACAGAAGAATTTAGTAGTATGTATTTTTTAATTTCCTAACTTGCTCTATAAAACCACAAACTTGTAATATATAGTATAGGACAATAAAACTCAGAAGATTTGCCAGATTACTGGGCTCCAACCTGAAGTTACAATTCAGGAAGTTGAAGTGGGGCCCAAGAATCTGCATGTTCCCCAATGCTGCTGGTCTGGCCACCATACTCCAAGAAGCTAGGACAGGGAAAAATATGAAAGGAAAGTGGAAATGAAAAGAGAAAACTCACTCATTCCTGTAATCCCGGCACTTGGGATGCTGAAGCGGGTAGAATGCCTGAGCTCACCAGTTCAAGACCAGCCTGAGCCAGAACAAGACTTTGTCTCTAAAAATAACTGGGTGTTGTGGCAGGTGCCTGTAGTTCCAGCTACCTGGAAGGCTGAGGCAAGAGAATTGATTAAGCCCAGGAGTTTGAGGTTCCTATGAGCTCTGATGCCACGCACTGTACCAAGGGTGATAAAGTGAGACTCTGTCTCAAAAAAAAAAAAAAAAAAGAAAGAAAGAAAGAAAGAAAGAAAAAAGAGAGAGAGAAAACTCAAAAGTCATCATGTCCTGAGTCAGCTTCTAGGCTAGGAGGAGACTCTGAAGTTGGCTCAATGGGCAAACACTACCCAGAGTCCTAACCAACCTTGAAAACACCATGAAACACTAGAAGTACAATAGGATGGAAGCACCCGAGAAACTGCAGTTTCCTCTGCAGAGAGTGGTTAGTGGCCAGACAGGGCAGTGCACAGAGCCCACACCTGGCTCCTCCTGTTGGGACATGCTAGTCAAGAGCTGGCTGGGATTATTCCCTAAACTTCTGATGGTAGTCAGAATATGCAAGCTCCAAATAAGCCACTTGGCATCTGAGCTATTCTGAGCTAAAAGCAGCTGAGAAGCAACAGATACAGCCAGAACTCTCTGCCTTCCCCATTTTCTGCCTAAAAGCAGGGCAGAAATTTCCCTTTGTGGACCAGGAAGAGGAAAACTCAGTGTGAGAGAGATGGGGCCAAGATGAGACTGCATAAACAAACTAAAATAAAATAGCTTTTATCTTCCATTCGTTTCCCCATAGATTTACCTCCTGATATTTTATTAGTCCCTAGATACCTCCGTCTTTCGTTTATCTAGTCGCTTCTCTACAATTCATCATTCCTTGTTAAAATAGTATGTAAGTTGTCCAGCCTATCCACTTCTTTGGGGGTTCCTCTTTTCTGTGGAGCCTTCCTCCTCTGCACAGAAAACTGAAAACACCAATTAAGTGTATGTGCCTTTTTCTACCGTTAATGCGTCTTTTGTCAGTATGACTGTTAGGCCTCAACTACAAAGATAAGGGGATACAGGAAACATTTTTCCCTGTCCTACACTTCTCAGGCTAGATGAAATTGTTACATTTAATTCATTTTTACATAAAGCAAGATATATAATTACAAAAGGAAAGATGTTGTTATGTTAAAGAAAACCACATCAAATGATCTGGAAAGGTCTTGGGGGTGTCCAACCTGTGGCCCATGGGCCACATGCAGATTATGTGAAGACATTTTTGCTTAACTGTCCTTTTTTGTTGTTCATCAGTTTTCATTAGTGTTTGTATATTTAATGTGTGGCCCCAGACAACGGTTCTTCCAATGTAACGCAGAGGGGCCAAAAGGTTGAGCCCCCTTTGTCTACATTAAAATCTGCTGCCAGACCAGGTATGAGAAAATGAGGAAAATCAAAAAGGCTAAGACTATGCCCTCACATTTACAGCTATCTAAGTTCTTACTCTGTTTTGCAAACTGGACATAGTAAACGATGCATTATGGGTGTGCTTCCCACAAAAGAGGACTTCAACCAATGGACCCATGCTGAAAGAAAAGGGTTTGGATCCTTAAATAAGTGGTAAATGCAAGTCTCTTTTAAAAGGTTCCATATCAATGATGGGCAAATAACTGCACATTTAAAAAAAATGATAATAGTCTGTAGGATAATATTTAAAAATAAACATATCCTACATCAAGCACATGAAGTAAATTCAGTGTGAGTTCAAAATGACTTACTTTTCTTCCAGAGGCTTAAGAAATCTGGACCCCCCTGGGTTACTCACAGAGATAGGCTTTTT
>CAUYPK010052807.1:0-14496 GCA_963574355.1 Loris lydekkerianus | reverse complement strand
TTTTTTTTTAAACTACAGTCCGGCCCTCCAATGGTCTGAGGGACAGTGAACTGGCCCCCTGTTTAAAAAGTTTGAAGACCCCTGCTCTAAACAGAAACTAAACAAAGATACAAGAGACTTAAATGTGACCCTAGAACAATTCTGCTTTATAGACATATATGAAGCTAAGAAATATGCATTCTTCTTGTCAGTCCAGGGAACATTCTCCAAAATAGATTATATCTTAGGACACAAATCAAACCTCAATAATATTAAAAGAATTTAAATTATACCTTGTATCTTCTCTGACCACAAGGCAATAAAGGTGGAACTCACCTCTGACAAAAATGCTTATCTCCTCCCAAAGGCATAGAAACTAAACAACCTTATGCTGAATGACAGTTGGGTCAAGGAAGAAATAAAAAAGGAAATCATTAACTTCCTCGAGCATAACAATGAAAAAACAACCTACTAAAACTTGTGAGACACTGCAAAGCACTGCTAAGAAGGAAATGAAACTGGATGCACACTTTTTATCACTTATAAAAATTGACTCAAGATGAACAAAAGATTTAAATCTAAGACACAAAATAATCTTAGAAGAAAGTGGGAAAAACCCTTGATAATGTTGGAATGGGAAAAGATTTTATGACAAAGACCATCACAACAATAACAAAAATTAACAAATGGAACTTAATTAAGCTGAAAAGCTTCTATACAGCTAGGGACACAACAAGTAAAGCAAAAAGACAACAGAATGGTAAAAGGTATTTGCAGGGTATGAATCTGACAAAGGGTTGATAACTAGAATCTACAGAGAGCTCAAATTAATGAACAAAAAAAGAGTAAGCAATCCCATTTACCACTGGGCAAGAGATGTGAACAGTACCTTCTTTGACGAATGGCTAACAAATACTTGAAAAAAAATGCTCATCATCCCTGATTGTCAAAGAAATGCAAAACAAAACCACCCTGAGATATCACCCAACCCCAGTGAGAATAACCCATATCAGGAAGTCTCAAAGTTGCAGATGTTAGCATGGATGTAGAGAGAAGGGAACACTTTTACATTGTTGGTGGGACTGCAAATTAATATAATCTTTTTGGAAAGAAGTATGAAGAATCCTCAACCCAAATTAGACCTCCCATTTGATCCTGTAATACCGGTACTAGGCATCTACCCAGAAGAAAAAAAGTTATTTTATCATAAGTACATTTGCACTAGACTATCACAGCTCAATTTACAATAGCTAAAATGTGGAAACAACCAAAATGCCTACCAACCCAAGAATGCATTAACAAGCTGTGGTATGTGTATACCATGGAATACTATTCAGCCATTAAAAAGATGGAGACTTTACATCTTTTGTATTACCCTTGATAGAGTTGGATGAGCAAAAATCCAATTTACTCAATTCTAATACGAAGCCATTAGATGATCTAATGCATACATGAAAGAAAAACTCAATTCAAGGTGGGGGGCAGTGGAACAAGGGAGTAGGGAGAAGAGAGGAAGGAGGAGTATGGAGGGTGATAGAGTATGGCACACCTCTTTGGGTCAGGATTCAATTGTAAGAGGGACTTTACCTAACAAATGCAAACAGTCTAATCTAATTCTTTGTACCCTCAATGAACCTGATATAATAAAAATAAAATATTGTCAACTGCATTGAAAAATGACTAGACAGCTGGTGAAGTCCTATTTCTGAGTGTGTCTGTGAGGGTGTTTCACAGAGGAGATGGATGATTGAGTCAGTGGTTTAAGAGAGGAAGACAAGTGATCTTGTCTCAATGTGAACAGAAAAAGATGGGCAAGATAAAGGAGACATCCAGCTTGCATGGCTTTTTCCATACTCTGCCTTTCCCTTCTGGAACAGAATGCCTTTTTTTCGTCCTGTCCTTGGACAAAGGACTCAAAGTTCTTTAGACCTTAGAACTTACACCAGCAGCCTCCGAGGGGGTGAATGCAGTCCTTTGGATATGGGTTTATTTGTCCCCACCAAATCGTATGTTGTAATTTGATTCCTGCTGTGGCAGTGTAGGGAGATAAGGCCCAGTGGGAGTTGCTTGGGTCATGGGGTGTGTGTACCTCATGAACAGACTGGTGCCATTCTAATGGTACAAATTATTGCTATTAGGAGACTGGATTGGTTCTTGAGGGTATAGATTTATTCCCATGACAGTAGGTTGTTACAAAGGCAGGAAGCACTTCCCTCAAGTTTTCTTTCTTCATGCACCCACTTCCCCTTTAACCTTCTCTGCTACTTTTTGATGCAGTACAAAAGCCCTCACCAGAAGCTGAGCAGATGCAGGCACTATGCTTCTTGTACACCCTGCAGAACCCATAAACCAAATAAACAGATTTATTTTCAACCTACCCAGCCTCAGGTCTTCCTTTCCAGCAACACACATTGACCAAGATAAGCAGTTTCCATAACAATTTATTTTTTTAAAAAACCTCTTGTAGGGCGGTGCTGTGGCTCAATAAGTAGGGTGCTGGCCCCATATACCAAGAGTGGCGGGTTTGAACACAGCCCCAGCCAAACTGCAACAACAACAACAACAACAACAAACCTCTTTTAATGCTTTTTCAGGTTTCAAGTGAGTTTAGAATTAAATTTTCAATATTTGTATTTTAATTAGGACTGGCTGAATTGTATAAGAAAAACAAAATATTCAACTGGACAAAAAAGACAAAAAAAGTTTGTCATTCCAGGAATGATAAAAGGCTCTTTGTTTTAAGGTGGCCTTATCAGCAAACTAAATCTTGAATTTTTAGTGACACATCTATCATCTGTTTGCCATTCTGGTTTGCTTGACTAGTCAATATTGGGTGGGAAGCAGTTTTAGCATTTTGAGTTTTGGGAGGAGCAGGGTATTCCTTTTGGCCCCTGTACAGCAGACAAATAAAATTTTATGCCAGAGAGATTTTACATTATTACTATATGTCTTAGTCTGTTTTTTTTTGTTTGTTTGTTTTTGTTTTTTTTTTAAGGGATTTCTGGGGGGACTATTGCCATATTTTACCACATAGACACAGTGGAGTCAGGAGGAGTCCACCCCCAGGACCTGAACATCTCCCACAAGGCTCCATCTCCCAACACTACACACTGAGGATTTTTACATGAGACTTGGTGGGGATAAACAAACCATATCTAAGCAATGGCACTCTGAGCTCAAGATTTTGACCTGTTTGATTTGAAACCCTAACCTTTATAAACATTTATCTAATTCTTTTTTCTTTTAGACTATTTTATTACCCTAAGCAATTGTTAATCAGTCAAACCTAAATTTACATTAAAAGGAATCACACCTAGGCCTAGGTTGTTGGTTACCATCAACATGTTGTAATTTGTAAAGCCATTAATTTGAAAGCTCTTTAGATTTTTTTTTTTTATCTTGGTTGGAATACCATAAGCAATGAGTTTTATCTCAATACCTATAGAAAGAAAAGTCGGATTCAAAGTAGGCAGAAAAAAAAATAATTTAGGAGGTAGTGTATGTTAACTCTATAGTTAAAGAGGTATTTTATAGAAAGTCTAAATAATGGCCATTTGAACCCTGACTTTTTCTTGATGTAATTTGCATATTCATTTAAAAATGAATGCAAAAATGGGCCACAATATAGCCATCTGGAATTCTAGACAACGTGGTATTCCTTCATGTTTAAGAATTTCCCTCTTTTGCTTATTAATCTCTTGAGAGCAAAGAAAAAACCTATAAATTCTGTCAGAGAATGGCAGAAATTTGGTGTTTTAGAGGGTGGCAATTGCCCTAGTGGTTTGTAATCAGCCATCCTGTGCCCATCATTTAGAAGGTTTATTTTAGCTCCTGGAATGTTTTTAGAAGCAAATGAGGTGAAGAAACCAAATGATTTACAGACACATACAATCAAACCAAAACGAAACCAAAATAGGAGGTCCACAAAACTTTTGACCCAGGTGTGCAGATCAAATGAAATATTAAATTAGGCACATAGAACCAAACATAGATTCACCAGAAGAGGCATGCTTCACAGACAGAAGGTAGAATCTGTAAAAACCAGAGTACCAAAGAGGACTGGACAAAAAAGACAAAAAGTCTTTTGTCATTCCAGGAGTGATATAAGGTTCTTTATCTTAAGGTGGCCCTATCACCAAACCAAATCTTGAATAAAATCAAGAGCTGCTACCAAAACCAGGGAGACACAGCCTGAGAGAAAGTGCCTGAGGGCAGAAATGGTGAACTGTGGAAGCAGAGAACTCAGAAAACTGAAGTGAGTACTATGCAGCAGTTCCAAGAGTCACTGATTTCTTCTTATAGTGATTCTTTTTCAAAGCCCACTTCTGAACACCATTTATATCAACCTAAAAAGCAAACAGCTTTCTGCAAGAAAATATTATTTATTGAAGAATAGGGCATTGCAACAGGAATACCCATGCCCCAGTAAACTATGTGCATATTCAGCAAGGTAAAGGAAGACAAAGGTTTTCGTTTGGTTGGCTGATTTTTGTAAACTTTTTTTTTTTTTTTCCCCTCCCTCCAATGCACCCCAGAAGACAAAGGTTTTTAAAGGAAAAATGTAGGGGCTAACATGATTGTTTTGAGTTAATTGTCCTTGGCTATAAGAATCACAAGAGTGAAGTCGGTTTGAGGTGAACAGATACTGTTGGGAAGATTTGTCAGAGAAGTAGTTTCTGTGTAAGGTTGTGATAGTCTTTGCGCAAAGTTATAGTTTTCAAACTCTTATCATAGTTTTTGTTATCAGGCATTTACTCACGAGAACCCTCTTTTAGAGCCTTCTGTTGCTCTATTTGTGTGGGTATGTGTGTTTGGTTTTGCTTCTGACCACTTTCGCGTTATACACTCTACATATGCTATGCGCGTTCTCATGGCTCAGCTGAATATGCTCCCTTGAAGGGAGAAAGGCTATCATGCAGGGTCTCTGGATATTCTTTCCTGCAGGTAATATGAGACATAAATTTAATTTTGGTTAAGTTTAAATATAACCCAAATGTGAACCAGATGGCCCCATTCTAGTGGAGTGTTGCATTAAAAAGAAATATGCCAATGACCATAAGTAATTTAAAAATAATTCCCATGTCCATGGGAAATGACAAAAATCATTAAATAGAAAACTATTTGTAACCTTTAGCAATTATTTCTAGGAATCGTCTATCTTCTTCTTAATCTCCACAGTCGTTCCTGAGCCTCTCCATTTCAAGTTTCTAACACCAACTATATAAAAGCTCTAGCTCATTTGGCTTATTTATATCTTTTCTCCCCCTTCTTTCCTTCCACCCATCTCTTCAGTCTTCCTGTCCTCCACCTCAACCCCGATCCCCCCCGAATCAGACCTCTAGCTTTGCTCTTGATCACTTCCTCGGTTCTACCTTGCCTGCCACACCCAACTCTGCTCCATCCTTTAGACGTTCACTTACACAGTTCTCACTTCACATATCTACCCTTTTGTAGAAACACCTTCCCCAACTACACCATTTAAAATATCCCCTCCATCCTGTCACTCTCTATCACCTTAGCTGGCTTTATTTTTCTCCATAGTACCTGTAATTATTTGACATCTGGTTGTATATTTGTTTGGGGTTCTATTGTCTGTCATCCCCACCAGAATGTAGGTCCCTGAGGGCTGAGTCTGTGCAGTATTCTGTGGTATTCCTAGTACCTAGACCATTTCTTGGAACATAGTGAGTTCTTGGTAATTTTTAAAATAATGAGAATAATGAGAAATGAGCAGTTTGTATTATACTGGAAGTCATCATTTTAATTCTCCTTTCAGAGCAATAGCATATACCTGAATATTCAAGTTTAGAATGTTCCTAATTAAATACTACTTTCTTTTCTCTCATTCCTATTGAGTCTCATATCTTTACTCCCTATGTGCTAATGAATAAAAATTCATTATTCTAGAATCAATTATTTCCTGAGCTCCAGACCATTATAGCAACTCTTAGATTCATTTAGAAGAAATAGGATCCCAAAAGTTGGAATGAGACTGTATGGGAAGGAAGCTGGGAACATTGAGCCTCTAAATTCTGTTCCTTTCAGTACAAGGAGAAACTCAAGAGTATAGTTGTAGAACTGGCAAGCATTCTACAATATTTTGTGATTATTTGTACTTTTTTTGTAAGAATCACTTTTTATTTCAGATTAATATGAGGGTATGTAGAATTAGGTTACACTGTTTGCATTTATAAAGCAAAGTCCATGTTGAGTCCTTCACCCAGGTACAGTGCTATCTACCCCTACATTGTACCCACTAAGTGGGAACTTACCAAACCCCCTTTACAGTTACCCCCTCACTTGCTCCTTTTCAAATTTGTTTTTTGGTTTTTGGGTTTTTGTCTCATATGGACCTATAGTTGTTCATCTACTAGTTTCAATACAGTATTGAGTACATGGGATTCTTGAGAGATTAGATTTTACTTAGGAGAATCTTCTCCAAATCTATCCAGGTAAATATAAAAGATACAAAATCTTCATCTCTTTTTATAGCTGAATAGGTTTATATCTTTTATCCAACGTGCGTTAATTTCTGTAAGTGGGAAGAGGTACAGGTCCAGTTTCAGTCTTTTATGTGTACCTAACCAGTTCTCCCAGCACCATTTATTAAATAGGGATTTTTTTACCCCAGTGTATGTTTTTGTTTGATTTACCAAAGGTGACAATATGAGACTGGTTTCATGTCTAAGTTCTTGATTCTGTTCCATAGATCTATTCTCTATTTTTTATGCAAATACATGCTGTTTTGATCACAATAGACTTGTAATATAATCTGAAGTTGGTTAACTTGGTGCCTACAGATGTGTTGTTATTGTGCTGGCTATTCAATGTTTTTTACAAAGTGAAGAAATATTTTTTCAAGTTCTTCAAAGTGTGCTGTTGGTATTTTAATGAGGATTGCATTGAATCTGTATGTCACTTTGGGAAGCGTGCACATTTTAGCAATGTTGATTTTTTTGGTTTCCACTTGCCTGAAATATTGTTTTCCAACCCTTCACACCCTGAGTCATGATTTGTCCTTGGGAGTTAGATGTTTTTCCTAAAGACAACATATACTTGCTTTGTGCTTTTTTATCCAGTCAGCAGCCTATGCCTCTTCAGTAGGGGAGTTGTATTGTAAAGTGATAATGGTGGTATAGCATTCAGAAGGGAAATCTTTAAGCCTACTACTTTAAGTGTGGCAACAAAATTCATTGTTGGTTTTTGTTGTTGTTGTTTGTTTGTTTGAGACACAGTCTCACTATGTCACCCCCAGTAGAGTGCAGTGGCATCACAACTCACAGCAACCTCAAACTCTTGGGCTTAAGTCTCTTGCCTCAGCCTCCCAAGTAGCTGGGACTACAGGTGCCTTCCACAAGGCCCAGCTATTTTCTTGTTGCAGTTGTCATTTTTGTTTAGCAGGCTCTGGCCAGACTCAAATCTGCCAGCCTCGGTATATGTGGCTGGTGCCATAACCGCTGTGCTATCCGTGCCAAGAACTAAAATTTGTATTTTTGAGAGAAGGAACACTAGAAGTGGCCCATCCTGACCCTATTAAAGGGGAAAATTCAGTTGGTAATGTGCAGTTTGGGAGGACTGTGTTTTAAGGACTAAAGAAATTTGTAAAGTCTGTGAGGTGACCTATGTCTTATTCCTCTATATAGTTGTATCACCTTTTAAAGCTCCTGGCTTTAAAGACAGAAGGTGGAAGAATTTGGAGAACTTTGTAAAATACTTTAGCATTCACATTGTAGAAGTGAAGTTTGGTCACATCTAGCAATAAACTGCCATGGTGGAAAATGTACCATCTGAGATGCCTTTCATTTCCTGGGAGGCAAACGACAAAACATAATATAACTTCCCACACATTTGATCAAACACTCCCAATCTTGTTGGGTTTATCTGGACCAGAGGCACAGAGTAGTATGTCTGTTCCCCATTATTCCCCACTGAACTGAATTTAAGAACAATTTGGGAGTGGGGATCATGGTCCATCTCATACCACTCACAGATAGCAAACCACCTACACAAGTGCCCTAGTTTATAAGTAATAGGCCCTCCGAGAACCCACATGACATCCCAATTGTTGGATGGTACATCTAAAAGCACTGAGAGAGCTGAAAATCACACACAGCCAAGCAAGTCCCTGCTGAATACACATCTAAGGATCTTTGCATGCATTGTTTATTCCAGGAACTTTATGGAATAAATTACGTACAACAAATTAGTTTCAGATGGTAGGATATGAATAGCTGATGTGCTATATAAGGGAAGGTGAACTCCCACTTCTGACCAACCACTTCCCATCTCGGGCATCTCAGAATCCAGATGCAATTCATTTCTGAAATCCAGAAGAGATCAGAAAGTTAATAAGTGATGAGGATTAGAGATTTTAAAAAGAATTTATGAGTATTGTTAACTCATTATATTGTCTTATGATTTGGGCTTTTTGTATGTAAAACCAGGGGTAAAATTGAACCCATCCTTTCTCCATCCCTTCATCATTTCCAGCGATCAAAACTAAATCACTTCCTGATATTTCCTACCTGTAAAGAAATTCCATAATAGTTTCAATTCAACACACATTTAAAACTTTACTGCCTACCACCCTGGCACAAGCATTAAACTTCTGAAAGAAACAATGTCTTTCCCTATACCTCCTGAAACCAATCTCTTTTAAAATTATTTTTTAAATTAACAGTAAAATTGACTTCTTTGAGTGTGAAGTTCTATGAATTTTACTGCATGTGTAGACTCACAGAACCATCACTACAATTGAGGTACAGGATTTTAACACCACCCAAATTACTGTTGTTACTACTTTATAGTCCCCTGACTACCTTTAGGGTCTGGCAAGCCACTGGTCTGTACTCTGTCAGTATGGTTGTATCTTTTCAGAAATGTCCTAGAGCTTTGTCATGTAACTTTGCCTTCATCTAAGTTGCTGCATTCCTCAATAGTCTTCTCCTTTTCATGGCTGAGTAGTACTCCGTTATCTGGATGCACCTCAGTTGGTTCATCCACTCACCCATTGAAGAACATCTAACTTGTTTTCCAGTTTTAGCAATTATGAATGGCGCTGCTGTAAACATTTGTGTACAAGTTTTGTTATGAATCTAACATTTCATTTCTCTTGGATAAATACCTAGGAGTAAATTTCTTGGTCACATGGTACACATAAGCTTAACTTCATAAGAAATTGCCAATTTTTTACAGAGCGATTGTATGTAATATCTTTTTTATAAATAAAATAATAAAAACTATTAAGTGACCCCTTGACAGCTTGTCTACTCATATCAAGGGTAATAATGTTAATCACCATGGTAAAATATTGTTCCTAAAATAATCAGAGGGATTTGACTTTACTTTTTTTTTTTTTTTTTTTTTTTTTTTTACTTTTAGGGCTTCAATTACGTCTTTAATATTTTAACATGATTTTTAAAATAAAATTATATGCTTGACAATTATAGAAGCATAAGGCCTGAGAAATCTACTTGTAAATGAGAAAATCTTAGTGAGGGGGATACCAGAAGAAATTTTTATCACAGCTAGTTTAAGCAATTTAACCCAATGCACGTGCATCATAAATAAGCCTTGTAAGCCTTTTTAATTTTTAATTCATAAATAAGCCTTCCCCTTTCTTCCTCCAAACACATTCACCCCAGGCTAATTACACATATTTTTCATAAATAAGCCTCCCCCTCTCTTCCTCCAAACACATCCACCCCAGGCTAATTACACAAGAAGAAAAGGGAGCATGAGCACCAGCCAGAAAAGATTCACAGTTGCCACTCTTTAGTTGCTACTTTAATGAGAAACACATGTGCAAGATACCACCCAGGAGACAACTGACCAGTGTGCTCTGAGAAAAAGAACGTCACCGGAAAATGAGCCACACAAGATAGCTTATTCTCCTGGACAGGCTGAATGCAGAAAGATGTTTGATACCATTTTTGTTCTTAGATAAATATGTACTGGTCCAAAGATGAGCTGCTGGGACAGAAATTAATCTGTAGCAACAAAGTTGAAAGGCAATGACTCGAATTAGCCCTCACTATTTATCCATTCGCTTCACAATAAGTTGACCATCAGATTTAGGGAGTTCTTAGCCAAATTAATATGATGAGAAATCCTGCAAAAGAATAGGAAGAAAGGACAGTGATAACTGTTCTTATTGAATAATGATGCTAATACTTATTAGCTACCTGCTGAGACCAGTAGCCAGTACTATTCTGAATACACATAGTATCTCATTATATCCATAATTCACAGGGTCAAGATTATCTCCACTGCATTAATCAGTGAGGACTAGCATAACAAAATGCCATAAAATGGGTAGCTTAAATAATAGGAATTTATTTTTCACAGTTCTTAGAGCTGGATGTCTGAGATCAAGGTGCTAGCTGATTTAGGTCTTGGTGGGAGTCTTCTTCCTGGTTTGCATATGACCACCTTTTCACTGTGTCCTCACATGGTATGAAGGAGGGAGAGTGGGAACTCTTAGGTACCTCTTCTTACTATGGCATCAACCCCATCAGGGAAGGCCCCATCCTCATACCGCCTCTAATCCTAATAATCCCTCCAAATACCATGAGAATGGGGGCTAGAACTTCCACATATGATTGAGTAAGGGACAACATGATTCAGTTCACGTTACAAAAGATGTTTTAGAGGTCACAAAGGTGGCCAAATAGAATCCTCTAGTAATCATCCTTCCACACAAACACCGAATCCAACAACTATCCATGCAAGCAAACACCTTCAGAAGAACCGAAAATCAAGTGTGAGTGATCAAAGTCCTAGGTTGTAATACATCAAACCTATCAAGGAAAAGAGGCACTGAAGAGGGCAGAAAGACAGCCTTACATTGACTACACCATCCCCTAGCAGTGTCACACTAGCATGCCAGGGGGCAAGAGAATCTGTGTGCCCAGGGGAGGGAGAGTGAAATGATTGTGGGACTTTGCATTGAAACACAGAAGGGCCCTTGCACAGGGGGAGCACAGCTCAGGGCAGAATTATGCCAGTGCCCCACAAAGGGAGCGTTTAAACCAGCCTGACCAGAGAGATAAAAGGCAGCCGGGAAATTGTACTAAATTTATAAGGCAGTAAGGCCACAAAATCTGAAATCCCTGGCAGTTCCTTTGGCTACATTAGCTCAAACCCATTGGATTTGGGATAAACCTGAACCAATAAGACACCAGCAGTAGCAACCAAACCAGTGCCTGTGTGACCTCTGACCCCCCAAACTACAGACAGTATGGCTCAGGGAGTCCTCTTTAATTTAGGGAAAAGAAAGGGAAAATTTCAGGGGACCTTGTTTTGCAACTTGAGTAGTAGCTCACCTACAGCAAAATAAAGTACCAAGTAAACTCCTAAAGCCCCTAAGTCTGAGCTTAGAGCCTGAAAGGCATTTCTGGTCTCAACCTGGGACAGAAGGAAATATGCTACTCTGAAGAGATGGGCCAGTCCTGCCAGGATTAACCACTTCCTGACTAAAGAGCCCTTGGGCTTTGAATAAACATCAGAGCTAGTCAACCAACAGTCACCACTGGCTTTGAGTGAGATTGGGCAGGCTTCAGGTGGGAGTTGGTGCTAGTGGCCACAAGGGAGTACCCATATCACTCCTCCCCTAACTGCAGCAGCCCAGCACAGAGAGTAAGAGAAGAGAGTGAGACACTTTGCCGGGCAATCCAAGAATTCTTCTATAATTTACCCAAGTCCACCAAGGCAGTTCTATCAGGAGTCTGCAAGAGTCACAGCACTCCTGGGCTTGGGGCGCCCTCAATGCTGAATATGGCTGCAGTGACCAAAGACTTAGATCACAACACTCAATTCTCTTTGAATCTCTCCTCCTTAAGGAGGCTTTCCAGGTATTCAAACAAGCCCAGCCTACAAAGATTAAAATAAATACCTAACTCTTCAACACCCAGACATTGATGAATATCCACAAGTGAACACCAGGAAAACATAACTTCACCAAACAAACTAAATAAGGTACCAGTGTCCGATCCTGGAGCAATGGAGATATGTGAACTTTCAGACCAAGACTTGAAAGTAGCTTTCCTGAAGATGCTCGATGAACTTCAAGTTAACACAGAAAAGGAATTTAGAAGCCTATCAGAGAAATTTACCAAACATATTGAAATAATGAACAAAATCAAACATAAATTCTGGAGCTGAAGAATTCAACTGACAAACTGAGAAATGCATCAAGATCTCTTAACAGCAGAATTGACAAGATAGAAGAAAGAATACAAGATATTTTAAAATGCACAGTAAGAAGAGAAAAAGATAAAATAAGAATGAAACATGCCTACAAGATCTAGAAAATAGCCCCAAGAAGGCAAATATAAGAGTTATTGGCCATAAAGAGAAGGTAGAGAGATTGGAATAAAAGTGTATTCAAAGAAATAACAGAGAGCATTCCAAACCTAGGGAAAGATATCAATATTCAGGTAAAAGAAGGTCATAGAATAAGCAGATTTAACCCAAACAAGACTACCTTGATATTCAAGCTCCCAAAGTTCATGGATTAAAGGGAAAAAAATCCTAAAGGAAGCAGAAAAAAGTACAAAAGAACATATAAAGGATCTCTAAGACATCTGGCAGACTTTTCAGTAGAAACCTTACAGGACAGGGGTGCATGACATATTCAAAGTGCTGAAAGAAAGAAAACCTGAACCCTAGAATATCATGTCCTGCAAAAATATCCTTCAAACACGACATGCAAATAGAGGCTTTCCCAGAAAAACAAAAGTTGACGGATTTCATAAACACCAGACCTGTCCCACAAGAAATGCTAATGAAAGAAAAGGATGTTAATGAAAAGTAAGAAACCATCTGAAGGTATACAACCAACTGGTAACAGTAAGGACATAAATACAGAATACTCTGTTGCTATAATTGCATTATACAAATTACTTCAGTAGGAAGACTAAAAGGCCAACCTATTGAAAATAACTATAACAACTTACTTTTTGATAGTATAAAAAGATACAGATGGAAATGAGAAAAAAAAAAAAAACACTACACTTTCAGCACTGGACAAATTATGTAGACAGAAAATCAACAATGAAACATTGGACTTACCCAACACTATTGAGCAACTGGACCAATAGATACTTACAAAATGTTTTGTCCAACAACTTCCCAATACACATTGTTTTCCTCAGGTAATTGATCATTCTCAAGGATAGACCATTTTGTGATCACAAAGTAAGTCACAAAACATTTTTTTTTTTAAATCAAAATAATACCAAGTATTTTCTCTGCCCATAATGGAATAAACTAGAAATCATTAACAAGAGAAACATTGGAAACTCTACAAATACATGAAAATTAAACAATATACTCCTGAATAACAAGTTGGTCAATGAAGATATTAAGAAAGAAATTTAAAATTTTCTCAAAACAAATGAAAATGAAAACACAGCATATCAAAACCTATGGGAGGAAGAGCTGCGCAAGGACCCATGATCGGCACCCTCCCACCTCCAGAAGAGCTATGCTGGGACCTGTGATTGGCACCCTCCCACCTCTGGAAGAGCAGCACAGGGACCCGTGATCGGCACCCTCCCAGACATCCAGAAGAGCTGCACTGGAACCTGTGATTGGCACCCTCTCACCTCCGGAAGAGCTGCGCAGGGACCTGTGATGGGCACCCTCCTGGACCTCCAGAAGAACTGCGCTGGGACCTGTGGCCCCTGGCTGGGGCCATTCCAGAAAAGCTGGGTCACAGCTTTTCTTTTATACAGGGTCACTCCCTACAAAGCCCCAGCAACAATAGAGTGCACCCCTGGGGTATAATCTTGGAGAGACACCACCCCAACTCTGAGGATGGCCAGAGGCAAAAGTGAAAAACAATCATGAGATGTAATCAAAGAAAAAACTCTGGCAATATGAATAATCAGAGTAGATCAACTCCCCCAAGGAACAATGGGGCAGACACAGCACAAGATCCCATGCACAAATAGCTGAGAAATCAGAAATCGAATTCAGAATCTGGATACCAAATAAGGCTGAATTAGAATTCCAAGCAGTAATCCAAAGATGTCTCAAGAATTCAACGAATTCAAAGACCAAATGACCAAAGATTTTGACACATTGAGACAAGAAGTTGCAGCCCTCAAAGATCTGAGAAACACAGTAGAAGCCCTCAGAAACAGAATGGAGCAAACAGAAGAAAGGATTTCTGACATTGAAGAAAAAGCTTTCGAATGCTCCCAAACTCTCAGAGAGGAAGAGAAATGGAGGGCAAAAACAGATCACTCTCTCAGCTCTGAGATAATTCGAAGAAAATCAATATTCATCTTATAGGGATCCCTGAAAGTGATGAAGTGGCTTCACAAGGCACAGAGTCTAGTCTCCATGAGTTTATGAATGAGAACTTTCCAAACATGCCAAGAGATTCTGAAATTCAGATAGCAGACAGTTTCAGAACTCCAGCATGACTCAACCCAAATAACACATCACCCAGACACATCATAATCAATTTCATTAAAGTTAATATGAAGAAGAAAATTCTGAAAGCACCCA
>CAUYPK010052806.1:0-16438 GCA_963574355.1 Loris lydekkerianus | reverse complement strand
TGTCTTAGCACAATAACTAAGAAAATGCCAGGAAGGCTATGTTAACCAGTGTGATGAAAATGTGTCAAACGGTCTATGAAACTAGTGTATGGTGCCCCATGATCACATTAATGTACACAGCTATGATTTAATAAAAAAAAGTAAATTAAAAAAAATGTATCTAAATTTTAGTAAAAAATGAAGATAAGATATATCTCTAAATTTAGTGAGGACTCATTAAGACACAGCAGTCAAAAATAAAATCTGTGACAATCCCTTCTCTTATTTTAATGAACATTAATTTAAGAGTCTCCAAAACCTTCCCCTCATTATGTAGCTTCAAAGTTGTTTCCAGAAAATGGTTACTTTTTTGTCTTTCAGGCAAGTATGGCCATAGCAATTAGAATCCTGGCAACTATACTTCTTTTTTGATTTCTTTGAAAAGATGCTGTGTGTGTCACGTTGACAGGTATCAAGTGTGTGTTACAAGCAGGATGTTGTTGAAATAATCGTTATTGATGGATGTCACATACAGTTATGATTCATATAATAAAAACTATTGTCTCCGTAATATGCTAGCCGAGCCCAGCAAGTCTAAGTACAGTTGGTTGAATGACAACATTTAGAATTGCTTTTTGAAGAAAGAGCATAATAATATTTTTGAAAGACAGCCATTGAGTAAACAATATTTGTCTCTCTTGAAAACTTGAGGTTGACAACTATGAAGGCTGGCATACTAGATTTGTCACCAGAACACTTAAAAAATGTTTGCTAAGAATAAACATCCATACTGAATTACTAATGGAGTTTACGCCTAAATGCCCAATTATTAATGGTCTGGAAGTTTTTTACTTTTCTCAAAAATTCCTATTTTTTTCGGAGAATATATTATTTGTATATATATGAAAGATAATATATTATCTTTCTTTGGAGAATATATTATTTGTACAGAGATTAGTGGCTCTCTGAATTATTTGAGACAAACATTTAATTATAAGAAAAGCCTGTAACATTTCTCTAACTAAAATACAGTTTCTTCCATTGTTAGAATGTTCAGCCTAGCCAAGAAGTCCTAAGTAGGTGAGTTCCATTTCTTATAGAGCTTTCAATTTTCACTTTATAATTTTGAACTGTATGTGCAGATATGTTTATCTTGATATGACATTTTGTACAATGATATTGCCATTAACTCTTGTTTTAATTTATTTCTCATTTAAAAAATATTTTATCATAAAAAAATTTTAGCATGATGCAAATTTGAGAGACTTTTTAGTGAACAACTAAATATGCATCACCTAGATGTGCCTTCCATTAACATTTTGCTGTATTTCTGTATCCTCTATCCATTTGTCTATTTATGCCTCTAGACACCAATCCATCTTATTTTTTGATGCATTTCAAAGTACACTGCAGACACTTACTCATTCCTCACCCCTCCCCCTGTATTAGCTCGTCTACTGCCTTAATGTTAGAATAGAGTGCATTAGATTCTTGCTTCTCCATTCTTGTGTGCTTTACTTTAAGAAGAATGTGTTCCACTTCCATCTGGGTTAATACAAAACATGTGAAGTCTCCATCTTTTGTATGCCATAGCTTTTTAATTCATTTCTGGGATGGTGGGCATTTAGGCTATTTCACATTTTGGCGATTGTCAATTGAGCAGCAGTAAACAGTCTATTGCAAATGTCCTTATGATAAAAAGATTTTTTTTCTTCTGAATAGATGCCTCGTAATGGTATTGCAGGATCAAATGGGAGGTCTAATTTGAGTTCTTTGAGGATTCTCCATACTTCCTTCCAAAAAGGTTGTATTAGTTTGCAGTCCCATCAGCAGTGTAAAAGTGTTCCCTTCTCTCCACATCCATGCCAGCATCTGCAGCTTTGAGGCTTTATGATGTGGGCCATTTTCACTGGAGTTAGTTGGTATGTCAGGATAGTTTTAATTTGCATTTCTCTGATGATTAGGGATGATGAGTATTTTTTCATGTTTGTTGGCCATTCATCTGTCTTCTTTAGAGAAGGTTCTATCATGTCTCTGGCCCAGTGATATACGAGATTGTTGATGAATTTGAGTTCTCTATAGATACTCATTATTGAGCTTTTATATGATTCATAATATGCAAATATCTTTTCCCATTCTGAAGGTTGTCTGTTTGCTTTGGTTGTTGTTTCCTTAGCTGTACAGAAGCTTTTCAGTTCAATTAAGTCCCATTTGTTTATTTTGCAATTCCATGCAATTGCCATGGAAGTCTTCTTCATAAGATCTGTCCCCAAGCTTATATCTTCAAGTGTTTTCCCCACACTTTCTTTGAGGATTTTTATTGTTTCATGCCTTAGATTTTGTGTTGAGAGGTGTGCATCCAGTTTCAGTCTTTTACTTGTGGTTATACAGTTCTCCCAAGACCATTTATTGAATAGGGATTTTTTCCCCCATAGTGTATATTCTTGTTTGGTTTATCAAAGATCAGGTGACTAAAAGAGGTTAGTTTTATCTCATGGCTTTCCATTCGCTTCCAAATGTTAATGTCCCTATTTTTGTACCAATGTCATGCTGTTTTGATTGTTATGACCTTATAGTATAGCCAAAAGTCTGGTAGGGTGATACCCCGGCTTTATTTTTATTACGAAGAATTGCCTTGGCTATACGGGGTTTCTTCTGGTTCCATACAAAATAAAGAGTTATTTTTTCCAATTCTTGAAAGTATGATGATAGTATTTTAGTGGGGATTGCATTGAATCTGTAGATTGCTTTAGGTACCATAGACATTTTTACAGTGTTGATTCTTCCCAGCCATGAGCATGATATGTAAGTTTATTTTAAAATGTCTTCTGCTGTTTCTTTTCTTATGGTTTAAAATTTTCCTTATAGAGGTCCTTCACCTCTTTTGTTGTGTATATTCCTAGGTATTTCATTTTCTTTGAAGCTACTGTGAAGAGAATTGTGTCCTTAATTAGCTTCTTATCTTTGCTGTTATTAACCTATAAAAAAGATACCAATTTGTGGACATTGATTTTAAGTCTTGAGACATTGCTGTAGTTTTGATCACTTCTCCGAGTCTTGGGGTTGAGTCTTTGGGGTTATCTAAGTATAAGATCATGTCATCGGCAAAGAGCAAGAGGTTGACCTCCTCTGCATCCATTTGGATACCCTTTATTTCCTTCCCTTGACTGATTGTATTGGCTAGAACTTCCAGCACTATGTTGAATAGTAGTAGTGATAAAGGACAACCTGGTTTGATTCCAATTGTAAATAGAAAAGCTTTAAGTTTTACTCAATTCAGTATAATATTCGTGGTAGGTTTGTCATATATGGCTTCAATCAGATAAAGAAATGTGCCACCTATGTCTATATTCTTAAGTATTCTACTTAGAAAAGGATGCTGAATTTTATTGAATGATTTTTCTACATCTTTTAAGAGGATCTTATGGTCTTTGTTTTTGCTTCTGTTGATATGGTGAATTACGTTTATGGACTTGCTGTATGTTAAACCAGCCTTATATTCCTGGGATGAAACCAATTTGATTATGATGAATGATTTTTTTAATGTGTAGCTGTAATTTATTGGCTAGTATTTTATTGAGAATTTTTGCATCTATGTTCATTAGTGAAATTGGTCTGAAGTTCTCCTTTTCAGTTGAGTCTTTTCCTGGTATTCATATTGGATGATGTTTGCTTTGTAGAACATGTTGGGGAAAATTTCTTCCTTCTCAATTTTTTGGAATAATTTATGCAATATGGGTATAAGATCTTCTTTGAAGATTTGATAGAATTCTTGTGTATAAATTGAGATTTTTAAAAGTTTCTTATATACATAATTTTCTATCTTAAACATTTATTATAAATTTTCATCTTTTATCATTTACACTTATTATTTTTTATATAATCTTATATTTATTTCTGTAGCTTTCTAGTCTTATTCATGTTAGGTTATTTTTTTATTTTGTAATATTTCCTTGATCCATTTTTTTTATAATCCATATTTTCTTTGAGGTTTTCTTTTGCAATATTTTGAAAGCTCTATTTGTTAATCCTAAAATCCTCCTTTGAGGTGGACAAAGCAAAATGGCAGATTAGAAATAGCTCCTTACTAGCTCTCTCAATGAGATAAGGGAACAAAAACTTCAGCCACCTCTGGCTGGAGGAACTTATCCAGGGACATCACTATGGGGGCACAGTGAAGCAGTGGTGGACTCCAGGATCTAAGAAGGAGATCTGGTGCTGAGGAAAAATAACACAGAAGGTAAGTGCTTTCATATGGGCAGGGGCTGCTCAGCCCTCATATGGGGACTGGAGATAAGAAAGGGCTGTCCAACAGTTTTTTTGATTTAGGGTATAACTGCTCACTGGAGCTGCCTTGGAGGGCTTAAACTAGTGAGTCGATTTGAACAGCACCCAGAGGCTGGGACTGAGTGCTGGGCAGGATGTATTCCTAATCGGCTTGGCTGCTGGCAGGGTGCTGCCACTGTGGCAAGGCTGTGCTGAAGGAATGATCCACAGGGCCTAGTTTATGGCCAGCTCTGGCATGCTTGCTGAGCTTGGACAACTATCCTTGGGATAAGCTGAGCCCCAGGAAGGCCACTTTGCTGGCAGGAGCAACATTTAAAGTGCCTTCTAAAGAAGCTGATGAGAGCTTTAGGACCGCAGTTGTGCATGCACTGAATGCTGATGAAGCCCCAGTTTCTGATGGACAGTGAATAAGTCAGGAAGACAGGACCGAATCTCCTCTACAACTCAAAAGTGGCTTTTAGTCCTCATTGTATGTATAACAAAAGCAGCAAGTGTTCTCCACCTCTTCACACCACAGCACCACCCAGTGTCCAGACAGTATAGTGCAATATATACAGGGTGGCCATAAAATCATTGTGCAATTTAAATAATTGTAGCTATTTATGTGCATATAAATAGTTATACACACATACACATCTTTCATTTTTTGCTCCTTTCCCCAACTATTTTCTTAATGATTATTTTGTTTAGTTGTATTTTGTTTGTTTTTACTTTCTTCAATAGCAAGGGCTCCTGCATTTTCATCATAGTTTTTCAGACCCTTTCATTTTATTCTTTCCATTTTACTTCTCTCCTTTTCTCTCTCTTTTGGTAGAGATTTTTCTACTTTTTTTCATCTTTCCCACATACATTTTTTATATTACAGCTAAGAAATCCTTTTTTTCATTATCTTATATAATTGTATTTTTAATTTTCTATTTTTTATTATTTTTTATTCTATTTATTTTTTCTTTTTTTTTTTTGAGTGCAGTGTGGTCACACCATTGGTCCGGCACAAGAAGGTCATGAAGGCAATATTTCAGGCAAATTGAAATCAGAAGAAAGGAGGGGTTGCAATCTTATTTTCATATCCTAGTGGATTTAAAGCAACTAAAGTTAAGAAGGACAAAGATGGTCATTTAATTCTGGTAAAGGGAACAATATGAGAGGACATTTAATTTCTAAATATTTATGTGCCCAACTTAAATGCCCCAGATTTATGAAACAGACCTGGTTATGACATCCAATAACACCATAATGGCTGGGGAGTTTAACATCCCTCTGGCAGAACTGGATAGAACCTCTAAACAGAAACTAAACAAAGAAACAAGGGACGTAAATGCAACCCTAGAACAAATTGGGTTAATAAACATATACAGAAGCTACCATCCCAAAGCTAAGGAATATGTCAT
The DNA here is from genome assembly GCA_963574355.1 of Loris lydekkerianus. Classification (NCBI taxonomy): domain Eukaryota; kingdom Metazoa; phylum Chordata; class Mammalia; order Primates; family Lorisidae; genus Loris; species Loris lydekkerianus. The sequence goes on along the minus strand of CAUYPK010052806.1, from coordinate 10,781 downwards.
CAGCTCATAGACCATATTCCAAAATATGTCATATACTAGGATACAAATAAAACCTTGAATCAAAATTATACCTTTTACCTTCACAGACCATAAGGCCATAAAAGTGGAACTCAACTTCAACAAAAAATTTTATCCCCACACAAATGCATGGAAATCAAACAAGAGTTGGGTTAGGGAAGAGATAAATGAGAAAATTATTAAATTCCTTGAACGTAACAACAATGATGCTATAAGTTACCAAAACCTGTGGGATACTGCAAATGCAGTCCTGTGAGAGAAATTTATTACACTAGATGCCTACATCTGAAAAACCAAAAGAGAGCACATCAACAACCTAATGAATCGTTTTAAAGAAATATAAAAGAAGAGTAATCTAATCCTAAATGCAGCAGAAAAAAATAGCCAAAATTAAAAAAGAAATAAATGAAATTGAACACAAAATAATAATTCAGAAAATTAATGAAACAAAAAGTTTTTTCTTTGAAAAGATAAATAAAATTGACAAACTTTGGCCATATTAACTAGAAACAGAAAAGTAAAATCTTTATCTCAATCAGAAACAAAAAGGGGAAATTACAATAGATATCATAGAGGTACAAGAGATAATCTCTGAGTACTCAGACTCAAACCTTCAAAGAAGATGTTGTACTTAAACTGCTAAACTATTCCAAAATTGAGAAGTAAGGAATCTTTCCCTAACACATTCTATGAAGCAAATATTACCCTGATACCAAAACCAAGAAAGGACCAAACTATAAAAGGAACTCTACAGCCTATTTTCACTAATGAATATAGATGTAAAAATACTCAACAAATCTTAGCCAATGGATCTTAGTAAAATATCACAAGAACGAAAAAGCAATTATCTAGTGTACTCAATACTAGATATTTGGGATTAGATTACTCTTCTTTTACATGAAGCCAGTAAATGATCTAATTCACACCCACAAAGGAGTAAAATTCAATTCAATTCAAATTGGTGATAGAAGGAATGAGGGAGGGGAAAGAGGAGACAGAGGGGGAGTTTGGTGTGCTCCCACTTAATGGGTACAATATAGGGTGTATTGCACATCTTTTGGCTGTGGGAGACAACTACATGATGGACTCCACCTAACAAATTCATATATTGTGACCTGATTGGTTGTTCCCTCACAGTAACCTCAAATTTAAAAAAAATAAAGCCTGATTTAATCTACCTTTCTCTCATTGCCAGTTAAGAACACAAATATGTACATTTTAATCTTCACTTAAAAAAATTATTTTATTTGTTAGGGGCATATTAATTAATTAATTACTAGGAGTATATTATAATTGTGTATGCTTATAGGGCAATGTGATATTTCAGTATGGGCATACAATGTGCAATAAACAAATCAGATTAATTGGAGAACACATCATTTCAGGCATTTATCAAATTTTTGTGTCAGGATATTTCAGTTCTTCTGTTTTAGTTATTTTAATGTATATCATACTATTGTTGACCACAGTCACTTTGTTGCTCTATAAATATTCCTTGTATCTATCTAACTGTATTTTGTACCCATTAACTATCTCCACTTTATCCTTTCTTCTCCACTACCCTTCTTGGTCTCTGGTAATCATCATTTTATTTCTGTCTTGAGGAAATAAATTGTTTTAATATGACAAGATGTGAGATTTTTCTTTCTGTGCTTGCCTTATTTCACTTTACATAATGTTCTCCAGTTCAATTTATGTTGTTGAAAGTAGCAAGATTTTATTCTTTTTTGCGGCTGTGTAGTATTTCATTGTGTATATGTATCACAATTTCTATTCATTCTTTCATGGACATTTAGGTTGATCCCAAATCATGAATATTGTGAATGGGGTTGTAATAAACATGAAAATGCAGGCATCTATTTGTTATACTTAATCTTCATCCTTTGGATATATACCAAACAGTAGGATTTCTAGGTCACATGGTAGCTTTATTTTTAGTCTTTTCTTTTCTTTTCCTTTTTCTTCTTCTCCTTCTCCTTCTCCTTCTCCTTCTTCTTCTTCTTCTTTGAGACAGAGTCTCACTACATCACCCTTGATAGAGTGCTGTATCATAGCACACAGCAACCTCAAACTCTTGGACTTAAGCAATTCTCTTGCCTCAGTCTCACAAGTAGTGGGACTACAGGTGCCTGCCACAATGCCTGGCTATTTTTTGTTGTTGTTGCTGTAGTTGTCATTGTTGTTTGGCAGGTCCTGGCTGGGTTAGAACCTGCCAACTCTGGTGTATGTGGCTAGTGCCCTAGTCACAGAGCTACAGGAGCTGAGCCTATTTTTAGTTTTTTGAGGAATAGCTATACTGTTTTCCATAGTGCTTGGACTAATTTATATTCCCGCCAACAGTATAGAAAGGTTCCCCTGTCTCTAAAATCACAGCATTCATTGTTATTTTTTTGATAAAAGCCATTTTAACTGGGGTGGGATGATGTTTCATTAGAGTTTTGATTTACATTTTTCTGATGACTAATGATGTTGAGCATTTATTCATATAACTGTTGGACATTTGTATGTCTTCTTTTGAGAAATATATTAGATCTTTTGCCCACTTCGTAATAGGGCTGTTTGATTATTTCTTACTGCGTTATTGGAGCTCCTTATATATTCTAGTTATGAATCCCTTGTCAGATGGGTAGTTTGCAAATATTTTCTCTAATTCTATGGATTATCTTTTCACTTTTTGGATTGTTTCCTTTGCTGTGCAGAAGCTCTTTAGCTTGATGGGACCCTATCTCTCCATTTTTGCTTTGGTTGCCTGAGCTTTGGGGGTATTACTCAAGAAGTCCAGGCCAAGGCTAATGTCCTGAAGCACTTCCCTAATATGTTTTTTTAAGTAGTTTCATAGTTTCAGGTCTCAGATTTAAATCTATAATCCATTTTTATTTGACTTTTTGTATATGGCAAGAGATATGGGTCTAGTTTTATTCTTCTGCATATGGATATCTAGTTTCCCAGGACCATTTATTGAAGAGACTATCTTTTTACCACTGTTCTTGGCAACTTTGTCAAGATAAGTTCACTGTAGATTTGTGGATTTATATGTGTATTCTCTCCTTTGTTCTATGGATATTATGCTCATGTTTTTATGCCAATACCATGCTGTTTTGGTCACTACAACTGTGTAGCATAATTTGGAGTCAGGTAATGTGATTCCCCCATTTCTATTCTTTTTGCACAGAGTATGTTTTACTATTCTGGGTCTTTTGTTATTCCATATAAATTTTAAGATTTTTATATTTCTGTGAAGAATGTCATTGGTATTTGATGGAGATTACATTAAATCTCTAGATTGTTTGGGTAGTATGGACACTTTAACAACATTAATTTTTCTAATCCATGAACATGGGTTATCTTTCTATTTTTGGTATTTTTTTCAATTTCTTTGATCAATGTTTTATACTTTTCATTGTAGAGAACTTTCAGTATTTTGGTTAATTTGTTCTTAGGTATTTTATTGTATTTGTAGGCATCATAAATCTTCACTTTCAATGCGAAATATTTAATGTGCTTTTCATCCTTTTGTCCGTTACTACTCTATGGTTTTATTTATAATGTGGGGTTTAAAATGCAGATTATTACTCCATAGTTAAATATTTTGTTTCAGTTTTCTCTTTTAAAAATCATATTTGACATTTCATTCTAATTAGTCACTAGATGAAAATAATAATTTTCATTTAACTTGATTTTGAACCAGCTTTAGTGCACATTGTTCATATTCTAACTTCTTCCTTTGAATGTAATTGCTCTCTTCATTCCAAGATCAAAAGGTACTCATTCAGGTTTAAACTCATTCTAAATGTAGAATGTCTTAACACAATAACTAAGAAAATGCCAGGAAGGCTATGTTAACCAGCATGATGAAAAGATTTCAAATTTTATATAAAACCAGCACATGGTACCCCATGATTGCATTAATGTACACAGCTATGATTTAATTTAAAAAAAAATAATAAAATAAAAATAAAAGTTTCATAGGCAAATACTTTCTGAATCTTAAAAATATCTTCCTTTGCCTTTATACATTATATGGATGTAGTTTATTAATATCACTTCTTCCTTTGAAAATTCTATAGATATTATTCTAGAATTTATAGACACATTTATTTTTCTTTGATTGGCTGCTTGTAGTACTTTTTTGTATTCATATAATTTCAAACATGTATCTAATAGGTAGCTGATAATTTGGAGAAAGAATTTTCAGTCTGCTTTTATAGATCTTTTCTGAGTTTAAAAGAACTTTTTTATTTGTAAGGACCCCCCATTTCTTTTATAGTCTTCTGAAATATAGAGTCTTACCTCTCTATGGATGCTTTTTGTGAAGAATTGCATGAGTACATCATGTTTACTCTGGTCAGGATTCTTTCTATACAATGCCAGGAATTTTTAAAATCATAACATTTTTGATCACACTTTTTAGTTTTTACTTTCAGTGATATTATAAATTCTTTTGTTTTTCATGTGTTTTCATAAGCATTTCAGTTGGACATTGGGAGGAGCTATACATGTATTAAGGGCTAATAGGGGGATGTGATGTTTTAAAGCAGAATTTTATAAATAAATAATATGGGTGACTATTAGGATTAAAAAAATTAAAAAATTATATTTTCTTATCTTAATATATGTTACCTTAATAAATTGAAGATTTAATATTCATCCAAGTTTAGCATAAGTTTAAGATAAGTGAAATACTGAGACCCATAAATTGTAACAGAATTTAATTTTAAGATTGGTTCATCACTGTTACCTCCATGTCTCCTGAATATAATTATACAGAGATGCTCTCTATATTCACTACTGTCTGAGTCAATATAGTATTCACATCCCCATCAACCCTATTATTCTTTAAAGGTGGGATTTTCTACCAGAGACTGGTAATCTTTTAAGAGCCAATAATCTTTTAACTTAATTAAAAAGTTAAAAATAATTGTGTTTCCTATCAAGCCCCAAATGAAGGATAATAGCTTAATTTTTACTATAATAAACTTTCTTTAAGAATCAAAAAGTAGACCAGGTGCAGTGGCTCATGCCTGTAATCCTAGCATTCTGGGAGGCCGAGGTGCATGGATTACCTGAGCTCACAGCTTTGAGACCAGCCTGAGCAAGAGTAAGACCCAGTTTCTAAAAATAGATGGGCATGGTGGCAGGTGCCTATAGTCCCAGCTACTTGGGAGGCCGAGGCAAGAGAATCACTCGAGCCCAAGAGTTTGAGGTTGCTGTGAGCTATGACACCATGACACTCTAGTGAGGGTGACAAAGTGAGACTCTGTCTCAAACAAACAAACAAACAAATCAAAAACTTTCAAGGCAAAAGCAATACCTTTTTTTCTAACTGAAGAATAAATAGGTGAATATTTGTAATATCATCAGTCAAGGAATAGATTCTTTGGATTTACACTAAGACAAAAATAAAAGATATTGGTAAAACAATTAATTTCACATAAATTAAAATCTATTGCTTTTACTCCTAGAGTTAGCCTTGACTCTTAAGATGTAATGCTTCGAGGCTTACAATAAATTGGTGAATATTATAATGTCATCAGTCAAGGAGCAGATTCTTTCAATTTACACTAAGACAAAAATAAAAGAGATTTGTAAAACAATTAATTTCACATAAATTAAGATCTATGCTCTTACTCCTAGAGTTAGCCTTGATTCTTAAGATGTAATGCTTCGAGGCTTACAAAAAAAAAAAAAAATTGCCCAGCAGTTTATATATATATCTCTCTCTACTGGCTGGTTGAATCTAAAGCCCAGCTTTACACAGTTACTATGTGAAATCTGCTAGTTCTGCTTAGTTCTCCAAGCTCCAGGCTAGTCACTGCTGGTCTATTAGAGTCTTGTTCGATTTAAACACACTTTAGCTGGTGGTCAAGGACACATTTTTTATGCCAATGCTAATGAATGCTTTCTTGGGTTCTTTCCTCTCTATTACCCTAAACCTCAAATCTTAGCTGTGTGGCTGTCCCCAATTCTGTTTCTTTCACTGAAGAAGTATACATTTTTTCGGTTTCAGGGAGAAAGTTGAGTTGACAAGATTTGGGTATCATCCTTCTTTTAAGATCATAGGCCTGTTTAATGCTTGCAAATCATTGTTTTAAGTATGTTGTTCAGTTTTATAGTTCTTTTTGGCAGTTCTTAAGTTCCAAATCAGCTATTTTTAAGAGACTTCTCAAGCATGGACTTACAATATTGCTATAACTCTCCTTATCTTAAAAAAAAAAAAAAATCATTCTCTAGCCATTTCATTCTAGTTTATTGCCTTTATAATCTACACCATTATCAGAAATAATCTCAATTATTTGTTTATTTGTCTGTTTGCTTTTCTATTTATTGTCTATTTTCCCCACTGGAATGTTAGCTCCATGAGCTGCCTCTCTGTAAACTCTGAGATCTTATCTGTCTTGCTAAATGCTATAGCTGCCGCAGCTAAAAAAGAAAGTCTAGCTTGTAGAAGACAGTCAAGAAATCTTATGTGTTGAATGAATTATTGCTCATTATTTTATTTTCTTACTAAAATACTGTCCAAATTTGCATAGAATACATTTGAGTTCCAAACTAGATAAATAGCTAATTGTAATATTTGTCATGTACATGTAATAAAACAGCAAAAATGATTATTTTTATTTCCTTTCAAATCCACGTTAAAACGTAGCGTTTCATCTATTTTATCTGAGGGATTAAATCTTTTTGAAATACATAAGATTTATAATATTTTTATTTCTCCTTTAAAATTGAAGTTCATTTCCTTACAGACCTAGTCTTTCTCTCTTTACAATATGAAAAATCTCTTTAATGTCATAACTAATAGATTGCATTTTATTTTTTTTTTACTCATCCCAAATTTGAGGGGACATGAAAGTAGTTTTATGAGAACCAGGTGGATATTCATTGTCATGGCTTTTTCTTTATGCCTCATTTGTTGCATCTCTGCACATCTGGAAAGATTTCTAGATGAAACACTGTATAGGTAGTTTGGCTGGAAATATAAACCTTAAACTGCCAGGCAGAGAGAAATAATAAATCAATAATATTAAAACTTCTTACAATGTTTTTCTTATGTCAGAAGGATAAGAGCAAGAATTAAAGAGCATTTCCATTTAGAGAATGCTCTTAGATCAGTACTCAGCTGGAGATTTTAACAAGGAACATGCATCTTTTGTAATGGCGTTGTTAATAAAGAACCAGACAAAACAGATTGGCTTGTTCTATTCTTTTTCTGAAAGAAGAAGTTCCTGGAAGAGAGTGCCTGTGAAAAGATAACATACAATTTTTGACAAGGGCTAGACAAGTGCAAATTAGTGAGAATGTGAGCCAATCTCACTCTTAAGGAGGAACTCTTTGAACTGAGAAGGACCATGGATACTGACAAGGCAAGATACTGGGAAATCATCCAGTGATTATACATTGTGGATTGTAGTATGGAAGGGATGATTGATGGCTTCAGATCTTGAACTTCCACTTAAGACAAATGTGGAAGGAAAAAAATCCAAAAAACAAAAACACCTTATGGTGATCATAATGGAAAAGGGCAAATGTGACTGAGAGGCAAAGGCCATATATACACATACTGTATATATTTAAACCATGTGCTAAGTTAGGGCACAGGTTGAAAAGAATTGGCCCTTGAAACTTATGAAGAGGTGACATGAGAATAAACAGATGAGATCAAGCATTTGAATCCCTTAATTCATCTCAAATCTATTTGCTAGTAGAAGCAATACTTTCTACCCCTCATCAGAATCAGCCATTCTTTGTATAACACACTGGAGCAACTGATTTTCATGCAAGGTGATATCTATTCAACCAATAGCCATCATCTACAATCTTATTTCCCATAAAACTTCAGTGTAGATAGCCCTTTTAAGAATGGCATTAAGAGTCATATTACTAGACATAACAGTATTCATATAGCAGGCATTTTTCTACAGCTCCCAAATGAACAAAAACATATACATGAAGACAATAATCATTATAATTTCTAGAAAGTTAGATTTTCTTTCTTTCTAAAATATTTTGGCATTTGTCAAAAATACAGAGTTTTCTTTCCCCAACAGAAAAGTATATATTGGTGGTCATAATCTCATAATATCCTATGTTCTTTTGAATTAAATAATTTTAGTTTAGAATTCAACTTGCTGTGAAGGCTGTGAATAACCTAGCCCAGGGCAGATTTCAAGAAGGGGAAGAGAGTAGTAGTAATTTGCTGATCGTAGAAATACTGCATAATGATCTACATGTGGGATTCCTTTGGCTTATTTTGTGGAATATTTCAATAATACATGGTAGGTAGGTACACAGAATAGAATTTTCTTATGAAATTTGTATAAGGTATCTTGCATATTATAAATAAGTGGAAGAGAACAAATTTATGAGATGATAAATTATAGTAGATGTTTTTGCAAGAACCTTTCTTGTTGATTAGTTTTATTTTTTGAAAAACCTAGGTATTATGTCAGTTTTTACCTGCAGATTATTTTTCTTAATCATTTGTACTAGGAATACAATTTTTCTATCCAAATGTAAACAAGTAAGACAGAATATATTAGAATTAATAAACATGCAGTGCCTTTAGCTCTTTTGAACAGTCTTTGTAAACCTGATAAAATGTTTATTAATTCATATTTTTCATTTAAGAAAAGATTTCTTCAGATCTTTCTCTGTGGTTAGGGGGATATTTAGAAATGAATCAAGCTTAGGGTGAACCCCAGGACTTTCAGGCTACTAAGGAAGACAAGATATGTGCATGTCAGTGGTAAGTGTCATAAAAGAGATATAAAAACTATTTATCTTATTTTTCTGAACTTACAAAACTCTTTTAACTGTTGTTGACGGTGCCAGACTACTTCCGTAAGAAGTAGATGAATTTCAAAAGGAAAGATAGATTTAACTACCCAAAGTAAAAATATGTAGATATCAAATAACAAAAATTAGAAGGTAAATAATAAACTGGGAAACTATAATGCTTATGTGATGAATGTTAATATAAAAAGGTTTACAGCAGTAATATGTTACAATTACAACTAGTAAGTAAACACTAAAAGCTTTACTAAAAGTTTAAGAAAAAAAAATAAGAAAAGCGTATTGATAGATTTCAGCCTCAGTCTATACAACTAGTATTATTAATAAGGCAATGAAATATAATATTTTGCTTATAAAACCAGTAAGGCACTTTTTTGATAAAAGGTAGGATTCAATGTTAAAGAAGATGAGGTGACATAAGTTTCTCTGTATGAATGTGAATTCCTATAATATTTAAAAAGATATTTTAAATATCCATTGAGAATATACATTTTTATATGTATCAATTATGCTTTTTGACATGTATTCTAAGAAATTATGAATATGGGCAGATTTATAAACAAACATGTTTAACACAGAAGTAAGTATGATAAGGAATGATCAGAGGAAACATAAATGTTCAACAATAATGGGAAGTGTCCATCAATTTCTTGGAAAGTCAGGCATGGATACACACATAGCTAGCAAGAGATAAGGCATACATAGCTGCTGCAGCCTTATTTCTGTATCTGATCAAGAGGCTCTAGATATGGTTATAGTTTCCTTTTTGCACGACCCATTTTCTTTCCTTTACTCTCAACAAAATTCAGATTCTTTATCTAGTGGGGTGACACAGCTAATTCAAATTCTTTATCTAATTGGTTGATTCAGACTTCATTTCTGAAGTTTGTGAATCCTCTCAGGGGGCCTGACAATTTTTAGATGGGGGAATGGTAGTGTATTGATATTTTACTTTTTAACATAAAAGAACCAAGAAGAACTCCAGAGAAGACCTTCACTTCCATTGCACAATGTATAGTAGCAACCCACTTTCTTCGGTATCAGAGTAACTCATTCTAACCAGTGGCGCAATCCACTTCATTGTCTGTAAGTTCAGTTGCACCCAAATGACCAGGTAACTTCTAATTTGGTAGAAGCCTTATTGATGTTCCCTGGAGAGAGCATTTCTTTGGAATGCTCCAAACAGAAATTTGGACTAGTCCAAATTTGGACTAGTCCAAATCAAAGGAGTTCAAAGTCTAGGGAGAAGAATGAAAAATATTGTGTATGGATTATTATATGTCCTGGTGAGAGAAGCCACTCCTTGCTTCCATCCCCTGATTCCTGAACCACTGAATTTCTGTGGGAGGGAAAGTACTCTTTTCTTAGTGAGTGTTAGAAGAGTAAGCTGGTATAGTTAGAATGTGTGAGCATGTCTCTGTTCACAACACATGTGTCACCGGAAGCTTGACCTATGGAGAGGAGGTCATTAATGTACAGAATAATTTGAAAGGTTTTGATAGGAAAATCTTTGCATACATAACTAAAAAGAGTGTCTTCATGGTCATCAAGGGTGATTTTACTAGCTTCTCTGTTTACAGGGTTATGTTTACCTTCATCCAGGTTAAACTCTGTCAGGACCAGCAGATACTACATCTTTAATTTACATAACATAAGAAAACACTGATGTAAGGACATAGTCATTTTTCTTCTATTTTTTTGACCTGTCTCAAGAAGTACCTGTTGTAAATTCACCTTTTCTCCATCCTCTCTTCCAAATTTCCAATATTCCTTTTTTCTTTTTTTTTTTTATTATTAAATCATAGCTTTGTATGTTAATGCAATCGTGGGGCACCATACACTGGTTTTATAGACCGTTTGACACATTTTCATCACACTGGTTAACATAGCCTTCCTGGCATTTTCTTAGTTATTGTGTTAAGACATTGACATTCTACATTTACTAAGTTTCACATTTACCCTTGTAAGAT